>PVKA01002767.1:0-15243 GCA_004027165.1 Ctenomys sociabilis
GACCATAGCACTAAAAGCCGACATAATATCCTGTCCAACCACCATTAGTGCAGATCTTGCCTCTCATAGAATTATGTAGAAGCACAGCATTATCTATCCCAACTGTACTGTCTATACACACACATCATGATTTTTTCTTTCTACAACACTTCCTTTGTCTACACCTGTCAAAAGTGGGCACTCCATTGACATTCAACTAACTTAGGTGCTTGAACTCGACACCACAATCCAACACAGTCCAGCATTCTGCAACCATAGTGAGTTATTCAAAGAAATTGTCTACCATATCCATTTATAGCTCAGCTTAATATTATGGGCTCATGATATATACTTCATTTTTATACTTTTATACTTTTCTGCTGGATGGTTAAGACCTAGGTAGATCAAAACTTACATACCAACACAAGAACTTTATATATCCTATGTGGTCATTGAAGTCTTCTCAGGGTTTATCTTGTAGTCCTGTATTATTCTGTAGTTCTCTCTTTTAACTGTATTTTTAACTACGTGTTTCTATGTTCTCTTATGTATGTGTCTAAGCAAGTGAGTTACTTAATATCTGCACTCTGGTCATACTACTGTTAATTACTAAATTGTGAGTACTTATTCTGTGCCAGGTGCTAGGGTCAGCAGTGTACATGGATCATCTCATTTAATCTTCCCAACAATGATGGGAAATAATACCTATTCTGCAGATAAGGAAAAGTGAAAGATCTGTCAAAGGCCACACAGATGGGAAACAGACGATTCTATGCAGGCGAACTTGTTCCCTAAGCCCAAGCATTCTTCTAGACTGCTACGTTCTCTCCTTGGCAAATGAAAAATGAGATGGGCCCAAGAATTATCATCATATGCATATTAACTATAATATTACAAGCATAGCTTTCTATCCGATCAACTTGTATTCAAAGACTGCCCCAAACTTTAAACAAATAAACAGGTGTTCTGTGTAGTTTTTGATCTCTGCTTATTTCTTTTTTAAGCAGCCCTGAGTAGGGTAGAAAGACACTTCTGAAAAATGTTTTCAACTTTTATGGTGAAGAGGGTGCCATATTATTGTTCACTTTCAGATTACATTAATGTTGCTAAACCTGACTTCTATGAAATCCCAAGCTGATTTATTTGTTTGTTTTTGTACTAAAAG
This sequence comes from Ctenomys sociabilis, assembly GCA_004027165.1. Lineage (NCBI taxonomy): Eukaryota > Metazoa > Chordata > Mammalia > Rodentia > Ctenomyidae > Ctenomys > Ctenomys sociabilis. The sequence continues at coordinate 1,145 of PVKA01002767.1, forward strand.
GTTTTGAGGGCAGTTAATAGTTCTGACCCAGAAATAAAGGATGTCAAACTTTGGAGCAATTACCACAACTTTAAACTTCAGTAATTTAAGACTTTATAAAATGACGGTTTAGAAGGTCTATATGTGGAATCTAAATGAAAACTTCATGAGCAAAGCTTTCATTTAGACTCTCCCAAACTTGTTTCCATGAAAAAATGTCCAGCCACCCGGAATGTGGAAACAATTATGAAGATTAAGACATTTGAAAACCACTCCAACTGCTTTCTTCCTAGCTACATCTTACAAGACAAGTTGCTGCCTGGCTTTTCAGCTGGCTTTCAATAACATCTCCTCTTCCTCCTTGGGAGAAACACATTGCATCAAAGACAGGGTCAGTTGATGCTGCGCGGAGTTGATTTTCTTGTGGCCACAGACATAGAGCAATGCTCTCCTCTGTAGAAATCTCATCCAGATGGAAGTTGGACGTTATATTAGCTTATACCTTAACAACCAAACCTACACAATCTTTTTCATTTACTGAAATCTCTTTAACAATTCATGCTAACAGTGAAATCAAGATAGCATAGAAAATGGAGATGCACCTACAATCCCTGAGGTTCTTCTAGCCGACTGAAGTCAGGCAACCTCAAGGCCTCTCTGTACTTGCCATTCTGTTTGTCCAGAAACCTCTCCCCCACAAGGTTCATTTCTTTGCCTCGTTCCCACACAAACACCACTTCATCAGAAAGCCCTTCCCTGCTATTCTCTAAAGAGCCCAGTGCCTCACTGTGCTGCACTTGAGCCATTTACCTTGCTTAATTGTTCTTTACAGCATTTGTCACTCTCTGCCGCTCTCTAGCCGGAGTTGTGGCCTTCTCTCCAGCTAGGAGATATGCTTAGGAAGGCAAGGATGCTATCTGCTGTGACACATCCCTGGTGCCTGGAACAATGCTAGACACAATCAGTTCTCAGTAAATACTTGTTGGCTCCAGACTTGAAGGAACTATCCTTGCATACCCGTGCCCACAGGCCGCCAAGCCTTTCACCCACACTGACCATCATTCCTTGCTTCTTCTTCTGGATATGCACTCTCTAATTTGGATCTCACAACCCTTTCATTTCCCTAGATGGACCTGGCCCCAGGGCCTGCTGGCTAAGAGGTGTGAGGAGCAGTTTTTGCTGCCAGCGAATGGCAGCTGAACTAGAACAGACAAGTCAGGGTGGTCTGATGAGCAGTCTTGCAATGCAGACCAAGTATGGACGCTGGAAACTGAGGTCCTCTTTCAACATAACTGCACAATAGATGGGGCCCATTGGCCAAAGCAGAACAATTCAACAACAGCATAATTAAAATAGTATAAGAATCCAAATGTATACAATGTACAAAATAAATATCCGTGAGTCCATACTGATATAAATAAATTACTGAATAAAATAAGCAATATAAAGAAACAAATTTCCCGGGCAAAAGAATTCCTTAAAACTTATGTAGATACTGCACCCTAAAGGACAATAGCATAACTCCTCATTTCTTAACTATGGTTGTACCTAGTGACTTCCTTCCAAAAAATACAACATAGAAGGGAAGGGTCAGTGGCTTTTCAGGGGAGAAGCTTAAACATTCCTTTCATCAGACAATCAAACTTAACACCAACTGTCCTAAGTCATAGTACTAGTCTATAATCTTGATATGATGTGTTAGGAACAGCAATTTACTCTGGGATCTCTAGCTGAAAACCCAAAACTCCAGGCTACTCATGAGAAAAACAAGAGACAAATCTCAGTCAGAAGACATTTGACAAGAAACTTGACCAGCACTCTTCAAAACTGTTGAGACCATAAAAAACGAAACAAAAAAACAAAAAAAAAAAAATTGGAGAAATTATCACAGCTAAGAGGAGCTAAAGGACACTAGGTAAAAACTAAGGAAACCCAAAAAAAGTTAACATGAACATTGGAATTAATAAGAACTACAGGAGCTAGGAAGATAGCTCAGCCACGTAAGTGCCTGCCTGGCAAGGGCAAGGTCCTAAGCCCAGCACAAAAAGGGAAAGAAAGAACTATATTAACTGCTCAAATTTTCTGCAAATATAAAATTGTTCTGTAAAGTAAACATTTCAAATTTCTTTAAAATGAAGGATGCTATAAACTTTATTATATTGCAATAATTTCAAAATAAATAATAGTTACTAAAGTACCACAGCTCCTTACTAGGGCAAAATAAACAGAGGAACAACAACCTGTTAGGAGCCTCTGATAATCTTGGGCACAACTAGTAGGTTCATTTTATGTGTGCTTGTTCAGGGCAGGACTGCTTCCTCATCTTATCCAGCTCTATCATTTCTCTTGAGAAGACTATAAATCTTTAACTTGGCTAAAACTTCTTTATTCTGTTTTTAAAGAATGAATCTTGAACTCTGGCATCTAAAACTATTCTGAGTCCCAGCCTTTGTTTGTCACTAAGCAACCAAGTCTCACAAATACTCTATACCCCTCAGTACTGTTCCCCAGGGGAGTAGTGACACACGGAGACAAGTATCACTCAGAATGCGTGGAAAGATACCTAGGACAAAGGAGCAGCACAGGCCTTGTGTCATCTACAGCTCAGAACGGTGAGATGAGGGGAGACGGCTGCCCAAGCCTAGCAGAACAATCAGCTCCCTGAGTCCAAAGACATTAGTGAGTTCTTCCGGCAGGAAGTACAGTGCGTAGCATGTCAGCCCGTTCACCTACCGCGGCTGGTTCCCATCGAGTGGGTGGATGCAGACCATGTGCCGTACACAGCAAGTTTCTACCCTAAGACTTGTTTAATAAACATCTCTAATTAAAGGTATTGTTACCCGGATGTTCCTGATGTCTGAAGACTGTCTTAAGCCTCTTGATTAAACAGGAAGGGAGACATGGAAACATACAGAACTAAATAAAAGAGGTGACACATGGATTTCATGGGAGCAGCAAATTCCCTCACTTAGTGTATCCAAATGGCATGGAAATCTTTCTTTGTGTTTACTTTGTCTGTTATAAAATTTTAACCTTCATCTAATTAGTCTAGAAAAGATAAGACACATTTTGTTCTTTGATCCTCAGGAAGTAAAAATAGTACTCAGATTGTTAAAATTAATGTTACTCAAGTGTAATATAATTCCATACATCCTACAATAAAGAAATAATCTTTAGACTGCTGTGTTATCATGTCTCAGTACTTTCACAGCTGGAAGCAATATTTTTCTTGCTCAAAGTACTTTGTTATGTGTAAAAATACATTTTGAAAAACTTCCAAAGTGCGTGCTTTTACCAAATGACTTTGCATGAGAAGAAAATTATACATCTTTGCACTGTAAAATTTGCAACCAGCTCCCTTGCTCACTCCATTGCGTGACCTGTCACCCACCTCCCATCCTGAGAAGGATGGTCAGGAGCCTCCAACTCTATGGGGTTTGTCCCACAGTTACCAGTGACAACTCAGTGACTCATTCTTGTTTCTGAGATGGTACCTACCCAGCTCAGAGCCTGAATGAATCCTCAAATTTTCCATAGAAAAGGAAAATAATATTTTAAGGGTATATGGGAAACTGCTCTGCTAGTAAGAGTTCAGGAGACGACCTCAAACTCCCCGTGAGGAATATAATCATTATGTACTGTAAACATGTAGTAATAAAAACTGAAATGAAAACAGTCTTAATAGCCCTGTTTCAAGCTGTATGGAGTGGTAGTAGGAGGGGGAAAAGGGGCAAGGGGCAAGGGCAGGGGAAGAAGGTGGAGAGAGAGGAAGGAAAGAGAGAGAGCATCCCCAAAGAAGAGCCTTACTAATGCTAAACACATTTATCACCGGGGCCCTCTGATAAAATCCCACACTTTGGCCAGGAATTAGGGCTCATCACTGAGAGGTGAGAATTCCTGGTACCCAGCTGCTGCCTAGGTCTGGTCAAGGCAGCTAGTACTGTACAAGAACTGTAACAGGCAGGAGCGTGCTGCGCCTGGCCTCGTCAACTGTCACCCCATCCATCTGCTTAGGACCCTGCAGGGCTGGACACCAGTCCTGCATGCTTGCCAGCTTCTGCCAAAGGCAGGAACAGCATGAGATGGTGAGGAAGGAGAAGGCCCGCTTTAGGACGTTGATGCCTTGCTCTTTCCTCTTGGGATGTGGGTGGCCTTGGCTCCCTCTCCTTTCTCCCTCCCTGGTTTTTCTGCCTGAAGAGTGTTGCTGCCTGGCTCAGGGAGCTGCATGGTCTCCTGTCAGCTTCTGACAGGAGGAATTCTATGTAACACAGGGCACGGTGACAACTCTGGCTTCTGTACACCACCCACTCTATTTAGTGGACACTTGCATGCAGTAAATGTTACATGTACATATGAACTTGGCTGGTACAGTGATTATTGATTATCGTATTTCAACTTTTACCTTCATTTAGCTACAAGGAAGAGCCAGAAGTCACATGGCATCTGATCTGGTGGGCAAGGTGGACGAGGATACACTGTGATGCTTTTACAGAGCCCACCTTTCCCCGTGTGGTGCGGGACACCTACCTTGCAAAGACACTCGTGAAAGAGTCTTTCAGAAGAAGGATAAGCGCCTTCAAAGTGAGGGGAAGTGATGTGGGGAAGAGGAACAGCAAAATTTCTTTCACTGTAGTAGATATTTAAAAATTTAAATATTAACCATGTATTTTGATCACACTGTGTATTTCAGGATCAGTTCCAGCTGTCTGTATTCCTGGTTTTGTGTGTATCATGGGAAGTACTTCACATGGCTTTTAAGTCTTAATTCTAAGGATCGGCCAGGTTTGAAATGAGACCCTGCAGACAGGACAGGAGATTTTCCTGGCTCCTGTGTGGAACACAAGGGTTAGCAACATGCCAGCGTGGGCTGGGGTTCCTGCAGCCTGGTGTCAGGCATCTTTAGGGGTGCACCGGCCCATCTTCCACAGGGGAATTTCCAGGGGACACAAGCAGCCACAGGGGATGCTGGGAAAGCATTGCCCTTACAAAAGCCCTGTGGATTGCCACTTGATGGACCTGTTGTGATGGCAGGCAGCCTTCAGACCCTTGGGGCTTCAGCCAGACATAGTTCCTGAGTAGACATCCTTGGGGGCTCAGGGATATGCTCTTCCCTGTCCCATCAGTGGCCTCAACTCACTGCAGCATCCGTACCCACTGCTCTTCCAACTTGCACCTGCCAGTCAGAATAGGAACATGCCTGGGCAAGATGAGAAGCAATCCTGCACTTGGGGATTCAGGCTCTGTTTTAGTCCCTGGGAAGTAGGGAGGTGGAAACTCCTTGGATACTGTGCTGTCAAAGCATTCTCTCTTCATATCCACAGTGACCACTTCATTGGGATCCTCTAGGGGTAAGGACACCTACATCTGTACACCTAAAGCTCAGTGCAACAGCATGTAGTATATGCACAATGAACATTTAATACTGTGTTAGTAGTAGGTTAGTCTGAGTTAGCCAGTAGAAAGTCATGGAGATTGAAACCTGATCACGTCATGTTGAATGATAAACAATGTTTCCATGTTACAGAAAAAGCAGGCAAGCACAGGCTGTTCTTTTTTTTAAAATGTGGTTGATAAATATTTAGCAAGTGTCCTGTGGCATTCAATATACCTTATTCAATATTTCTGTCTTAGTCACACTTTTGAATTCACTGGGAGCACAGCCAGTATCCTTCTGGCTTCCGGGCCCTTGACACACTCACCCAGTGTCTGGCTCGTATTAGCCAGGACTTTTTAATGCATTCAGTCTTATTGAATAACTCCCAAATTGTATTTCCAGTCCTCCTTTCCACTAGTCTCCTTGTGGAAACCAACAATAATTAATCCCTTCCTTAAACTCTCCTCTCTCAGCCACTCTGACTCAACTGCCCTGGGGTTTTCCCCACTTCCCTGAGTTTTCTTGTCTGCAGCAGCCATGAGGTATAGACACCCTCATACCCAGCTCCTGGTCCTCTCCTTTTCCTTTTTCATTCCCTCCCACGAAAGATACCTGCTTACATTGTGTCCTTTCTGGGGATGACCACAAACACCCACCTCAAGCCTGAGCACCTCTCACGCTGGCTTCATCCCTTATCCTGAATTCCCACCTGTATGCTAGCAATGAAATAGGCTGGGGGAAGACCTGGACAGTTCACCACGGGGGCAGCAGCGATCTCCTTTGGCTCAGTGGAAAGAGATTATGAATCCTCAATGAATAGTAAAGCTTCAGTTGGAAGGCTAAGCTTGGGGTGACCTCAGGCTGCCCTCACTGTAGAGCAACATTAACAAATGGACAGGTAGTTTGGATGATCCCCATCTCCCCCATGTTTTCCCAGGGCTCAGGACCTGTGACTACAGCCACTGTGGCTGAGATCCCTTTGGACCCTATAGACCTTCTGGCTCGTGATCTGTTCCCAACCAAGCACTGCGGTCATGCAGAGGCTTGCGGATTCTCACTCAGCTCCCGGCCCAGGTTTGGTTTTTGGACTTCCCCTGAGATCAGATCTCAGTCTCTCCACACACAAACTTCCCATTACTAACCTCAGCACACAACTGGCCTCTAACCGTCAGGCTGCATTAAAGGGCCTGCAGGACCCCAGACTTGGTTTCCTAGCAGCTCTGTTCTGCAGGGTGCAACACCAAATGCACAGCCACTCTGCAACTCACATGCCTGTGGCCGCACACTGTCCTGGGACTTCTCCTACAATTATTTCTTTGTATCATATTTTAAATTGGTGATGTTCTGCAGGACAGATTGCTACATTATGTTTTCCTTGGCATAAGGAACTTGTAGTTGGCTCTTAGGCATCCAGCTGAACATTCCCTTGCTCATGCTCTGTCCTGTCGGGGTAGTCACGTGACCAACAGCTTGCCCGCATGTCATGCACGCTAATGTGCAGCGCTGCCCTGAAACACTGAGTTTGTGCTCTTGTGCGCTCTCTTTCTCTACTTCCAAGTCGGAGCACAAACAGGCTTGTGTGACCCAGCACTGAACATTCAGACCATGGCAAAGCCCAGGACAACACAAATCAATAGGCTACTCTATAGAAATGAGGAAATAGGTACAGAAATTGAGAATAAGTACTTAGAAAGGCTTATAGCAATTTGGCATTGCTGTGAGTCATGAATGCACAATCAATGAACAAACTGTGAACACAGCAGAGACCAAAACTACTGGTGTTTGATACAAAAACAACAACAGAGGCTTTGATACACAATTCTCTATCAGGTAGCAAGGGTGCAAGAAGAAAAGGACTCTTTGAGCCTGTCCAACTCACTGCTGGGCTGTGAGAGAAAAATAAACTTGTTTTCTTCAAGTCATCATATTTGTGGCCTCTCTAAGAAGCCTTTAGTTGTAGGTAAACAATTAAAAAGAAACAGAACCTGAGCAAATACTGCTTGCTCCTTGTGGCTTTCAACAAAGCATTACTAAGGCAAGACGAATTCAGGCAAGCATCGTCTCTAAGTTCTTTTTCTTTAAATGTATTTTAGTACAGGGTCTACAGGGTCTCACTGCAGAGATCAGACTCCTAGTGATCCTCCTGTTTTCAGCCACCCCAGCACAGGGTTTATAGCTGTGTACCACCACGCTCAGGCTCGGTTGCTGTCTCAGCACACGCCAGGGGCGGGGCCAACATGGCACTCCAGGTATTGAACCCCGGTCCCTGTGCCTGCCTAAGCAGATGTTTTAGTCCACTGAGTTATCTGACTGGCTCTACTCTTAAAAGTTCTTAAGCAAAGGTAGAGAGGAACAGACAGGTCCAGAAACCAAGGGTTGAAAAGACCCCAAAAATTAAGCACTTCTGCACCCCCGAAGGCCTTGCTCCAAGGCCACACAATCAAATGCAGCAGAGGATGAAAGCGAGGCCTGCAGAGAGCAAGAGTGCTCCTTCCCATCCACATCCAGGCTCAGGGCACCTCAAAGTAGATCCTACTAAAGAGAAGAGCAGGGTGGCCCAACAACTGGAGCCAGAGAGTAGGTAAGCGTAAGAACTTGATCCAGAATGGAACTTGGATATAGGGACTGGCTTGTGGAAGTAGCTAGATGCAAATAGACTATGAAGTCTCAGGATCTCTAGAAAGCCACAGCGTGGCCTGCTAAGCCCACATTCATCTTTTAGAGAGGAGCACGCCCTTCCTAACGCTGACTTCAGGTGCAGCACCAAAGTGTCAAGAACAGGCAAGGACTCTGCAAGGGACAGAGAGTTGGGGCCACAAGCTGACTCTGCTGCCAGTCCTGGGAGGATTTCACAATTCCAGCCCGGTGGGCTGTGTCGTCCATAGCACCTGTGACTGCCGCATATCTCTGCTTCTCCCGGCATGGGAATTTTGTTGTGTTTTTCTTGCTTCTGTTCCTCCATGGTATACCATGGTGTGGGGAGTGAAAATCAGAGCAAAGGAAGGAAAGAACATTTTAGTATGGACCTGGGTCAGATGTAGACCCCTCGCCTCCAGCAGTAGCTTAAAGCCTGTAGCCCAATGATCTGGCCAGAACGTTATCCTTTTCCTCTAAAATTGGTGCAACTGCGCAGGCTTGCCAAGAAGATTAAAGCACAAAATACTTCTCAAAAAGACTAAGTAAACTTCAAATTTGTGAAACTTCAATGAAATATGCAACTGGCATTCTGGAGGTTTTGTCTGTGCATGCTGTGAAAACTCAATTTAACAAGGAATGAGGAAAACGTAACCCTATAACTACACACACACAAAGAAAGAAACAACAGTCCAGGAAAGACGTTGTCTTGCCTATGTACAGACTCAGTGCCTCATGTCTGACCTTCAGATCTGTCACCTTCCCTCTCTTGCTGCGCAGAACACAGCAGTTGGCAGGGGTAGGCAGGGTGAGTGGAGGAAGAAAAAGAAAAAAACACTCTGCTAGAAGAACATAGCTCCTGGGTTTGAAGGCGTAGGTGACCAAGCGGCTGAAGAGCACAGCCCTCGCAGCCAGCCCTGTGCTCCGTGGTGAGGACCGGAAGGCTTCGCCTCCAGGATCAGTTACAAGGCAAGCTTACCCACCCCAGCTACTTCTATTCAGCACTCCAGCCACAGAAATTAGGCAAGAGAAAGAAACAAAAGGTACACAGATCAGAAAGGAAGTAGTAAATGTGTGACTGTTTGCAGATGGTATGATCTTACCTGTAAAAAATGCTGCAGATTTGAGTGAGATACCTCTGGGATACTAATAAACTAGTTCAGTGAAGGTGCAAAGCACAAAAGGAATGTATAACTGAGGGGCATTTCTATGCACCAACAATAAACAAGCCAAAACAGAAATTAAAGAATTAAGATTAAATTCACAATAGCATCCAAAAGAATAAAACACAAGAAAGAAACTTAATCTAGGAGATTAAAGGCTTTTACTCTGCAAAAATGCAAAACATTAATGAAAGAAATTACAGAAGACACAGATTAATGGAAAGCCATTCTCATATTCATAGACCAAGAGGCTTAATATTGTTAAATTATTCCACCCTACCCAAAGTGATCTACAGATTAAATGCAATCCTTATAAAAATTCCAATGGCCATTTTTAAAGAAATAGGAGAAAAAATCTAAAATTCATATGGAGCCATATTAGGCTTGAATAGCCAAAAGAATTTTGAGAAATAATAAAACTAGAGACATAACACTTCCTAATTTTAAACTGTATTATGAAGCTACAATAATTAAAATAGTGTGGTACTGGCATAAACACAGATATACAGAGAAAGGAAACAGAATAGAGATCCCAGAAATAAATTCATCAGCCACATCTTCTACAACAGTGCCAGGAATACATGATGGAGAAAAGGTAGTCTCTTTAGCCAATGGTTCTGGAAAGGTTGGGCATGCAATGGCAGGGGTGCATGGCCTCTGGAGCTGGCAATACTGTTAGAAGCCTCGTTTACCAGTAAGTTAGCTAGCCCCTTAAGCCTTAATTTCCTTACCTGAAAAATGGGTATAATAATGCCTTTTCCTGAGGCCAGTAGTAAATTTAAATAAAATTGCCTCTAACACATACTGCTAATTTGATTGCAAATTATTATCAGCAGGTCTTGGTTAAAGTCATTTAACCTTTTTTCAGCCTCAGTTTATATTCTGTAAGTGAAGATCTAACTTAGGTTATTGGGGTGACAAGTGACACGGCAAAGTAAAAGTCTGTGATTGATGAGGGTAGAGGAACTGGAATAGACTAAGCTCCAGGGGAAGCTTGTTCCCAAGAGGTAGGGAAAGGGGCCTACAACTGAGACCACCTCCCTTGGGCAGCGCGGGCCCCCAGAATAACAACCCTGAAGCCAAGGCTCTGTGTGCTCCCTGCTTAGAGTCTCTGCTGGTATTTTCTTACTTCATGGTAAATATTTAGGCCCAGATAAAAATGTATAATTCACAAAGGAGTCAGCCAGCTGGGCTGCAAACTGACATTTAATATCTTACCTACAGCATTTTCCAGCCCGGAATGGTTTGAGGACTTTACAGTACTGCATAAACAATATACATTCAGTAGAAACTGTGCTTTGAATTTTGAGCCTTGAATTTTCTCGAGGCTGCTAACGTTGCAGTAGGGCACTGTTTCGACACGGTTCTGGCAGCAAGCGACAAAGCCCTTTCAGCACATGATCATGAGGGAAAATAACTTGTGGTGTGGCTAAGCTAGAAGGTGTAGGAGATTAGGTTACTGAATTCACTTTGAACCTAAGATATTTTCCACTTAGGATGGATGTATGAGGATGTCACCCCATGGCAGGTCAAAGAGCATTTATCCACTACGACACTTCCTGTGGACCACTCAACGGGAGCTCAGAATGACCCATCAGTACAGACTGTGAAGAGAGATTCAAGGAAGAGGCCCAGCCCCTTCTTATCTGGTCCCCTGGTGGGATGGCCAGTGCAGCATCTCCACTTGTAGGAACTGGGAGATGGGTTCACTCTGGCCTGCTCTCCTCCCCGCCCCCACTCCTTTTACCACACTGGTCACAGGAGCCTCCTTTGGTAGCCAATTCTCTGCTTGCATGAGAAAAAATGAAAGTGCACATGCATTCACCATGTTGCCAAGAGTGCCTTTTGCAAATGCTTCTGATTCTAGAAGACACATGATTTGAGTGTAGTTAATGTCAATAAAAGTGTTTAAGTTCATCTTTCTTAGAATTTGTGACACAAATTCATAGAACAAAAGTCCATATAATCAAATGAAAATATCAAATAGAACTCTAAGTATATGAGAGAAAATAGCAATGATTAGTCAGTTGACTTGTTCCAGAGGAAGCCCCAAAGTTGGTTTATATCTTGCATGATACAATGTGATTTTACACCTTTCCTATATCATTGTACTTTCCCATCAGCAATACAGAGCATACTAGTTGAAGAAGTATACAGATTTCAATTCCCTGACTGTGAGAAATTAGGGCGGAAATAACTTGAGGCATTGCTACAAGGTGACAATCAGTGGAAATGTCACCTGCTGGCTTTCTTCTCCATTTCCCTCCATCAGATGTTCCTAGCCCTTGCTTTGCCTATGTGCAGGGCTGCAGGCATGCAATGGAGAACTTCCACTGTCCTTGTAGAATGGATTCTTTCCAAGCACTGATTCTTCTCATCCTTGTTCAGTTAATGGTGGCTCAATGTTCATGATACGCAAGACACAGCAATGTCCAAAGCTGTCTACACCCGATGCCTTTAGTAAGGCATTCTCTGGGCATCCTTCCCCTTCTCAGAGACATCTGGCCTATGTAGAGATATTTATGATCATCGCAGCTGAGGTTGCTATTTGTATCTACAAAGGAGAAGCCAGGGATGCTGGCAGGCATGTATAGGCAGCCCTCCACCCAAAGCATTACACATGCAGTCTGAGATGTTAGAAGTGCCAAGGTTTTAGAATTCCTCCCTACTGGGTGAGTTGGAAAGGCACACTACAGGGATAGGTGTGGTGAGAGCAGAAACAGATAGAAAGAGGAAGGGCTATTAGGTTGATGACATTTAAAGGGATGAGTAATATTCATGTATGGCAAAGATGTGATTAAAAAAAGAACCTTCATAATGTTGCAGAGAATGCAAACTGGTATTTTTGGCAGGGCCATTTGGCAATGTATGCCCAAAGGCATAAATGTGCATAGCATTCCAGCCTTTGCTTTCCTTCTATTTCCATCTTCCTTTCTCATCCCTTCTCTTTTCACTACTTCCCTCGCAGGACGGTGTGGTCACCCTGTGGCTGAGGACACACTAGAGTGACAGGAGTGTGGGCAGGTGTGCTCAGGCACACAGTGTGGTTGGGAGCCACTTGGAGCAGAGGGCTAGAGGCACTAGGGGTTGAGGGTGAAGCTGCCCAGAGACACAGGCTAGCAGGTCTGGCAGCTGCGGACCTTGGGTGAGGAGGGGAAACGGGAGGCGGGCAGCAGAGACCGAATACCTTATGCTCAGGAGATTGCTTCTGCAGAGAATGGAGTCAAGATCTAACTGCTGAAGAAGTTATGTACAAATACGAAAAGAAGAACAGAACAGGCTTTGAGTGCTGGCCTAAAACTGGAGTTACTAAGATGAACATAGAATTGTATAATTTATGGCCCACTATAGAAAAACGTATACATTTATACGTGCATAGGGCTGTGTGTATGTGCACAATTGCCTGTTCTGTCCTGAGAGATCTAGAAGCAATGATACTGCAGAACCAATGGGCATATCAGCCTTCTCTGTCTTGGTACCCACAGAGCATTCTCATGTTGGGTATTGGTTATTCATTCTATATAAGTGCAATTTTGTTCCTTTTGATCTATATCTTTCCATTTCCCTGATCAACCTTCCCTGCAATGTAAAACATGAGGATAATTGTTAATAATCTTGTATTATATACTGGTATTTTGCAAGACAATAGATTTTAGGTACTCTTACCATGCACACAAAAGATAACTGACTATAAGAGATGATGCCACACATTAGTTTGCTTGACTGTATTAATCATTTCACTATACACAGGTACATCAAGGTCAGTATATCCAAACAGCATGTCGTACCCATGAAGTATATACAATTCAAAAAAGAAAAGAGCATGACTCTTGTAAAAGGGAGAAGAAATTAGATCAGTAAACAGCCAAGATCAGCCTAGAACATTTTGTGAGGCAGAAAATAAAGAAATGCTCAATAGAAAACAGGCCTGTGTCAAATGACACAGGAGCCAATTTCATAAAATTACCACTGGCTCCAGTGAGGACACTTTAACTAATGACAGTAAAAGATTTCAATGTATTGCATACAAACAGAATTCATAGCTATGTTCTCGTATGAGTGAATAAGAATATGAGATTGAGGCTGACCACATAGCTCAGCGGATTAAAGTGCCTGCAAGCAGGCACAGAGGCTGGGGGTTCGATCCCCAGGCCTGCCATGCCAGCCCTGCCCCCAGTGTGTGCTGAGATGGCAATTGAGACTGGGCATAGTGGTGCATGCCCGTAATCCCAACTCTTGGGAGGCTGTAATCATTTAGATTACTGTAAGTCCGATCTAGTAGTGAGACCCTGAACACCTTGTATGCCCTTCCCTAACATATATATTAATATATATATATAAAGAATATGAGATTATAAGTTTTTTCTTATAAGAAAATGCCTAGTGATATAGTATATGTGGAACTACAGATCCATGCTCTAGCAATCCTTCCAAATGAGCTGATTTGTACTTACCCAAATCACTCAAGAGTGAGTCTATGGGTGTATGTTTGATGAGGAGCCATTATCATAACCTTACAATATTTCCCCACAAACACCAACAAATTCCAAGGAAAAATAGTTGATTTAAGGTGGGATGATCTGGTGGAACAAATGTCATGAGGTGATCAAGGTTACCATTCCAGTGGGGGATGGTTTGACATCATACACCTTCTACTGTGAAGAGCAGAGTCTAGCTCCTACAGTATTCCTGCTAACACTGTAAGAGCCGAATCTGGTGCTAAGGAAACACCTGACAGATCCTGGTTGAGTGTCATTCTGCAGGATACAAGATCCATACTCTGCAAGGACCTTAAGGATAGGGAAAGTTTGAGGAAGTGCTCCAGAAGAGACATGACAAGTGGGTGCCACACAACTGCAGATCTCATTGGGAAGAAACATTTGGGGGACACAATGAGCCATGAATGGATTCTCTGGATAGAGTGGCATTTTCAGATCAATGTCCATTTC
>PVKA01002767.1:15343-47648 GCA_004027165.1 Ctenomys sociabilis
TATCTGTTCTTTTTTTTTTTTTTTTTTTTTTTTTTTTGTCTTTTTTAAAAGAGGTCTAACTAAGCCTTTAAGGCTGGCCTTATGCCCACTTCGAGTGTTGGGTTTACAGGCATGCGCCTTACCAGTTTAAAAATAATTGCTGGGGACTGGGGAGAGAGCTTAATAGAATAAGCACTTCCCTGGCAAGCACAAGGGCCAGAGTTCAGATCCTGGTTCCACCAAAAAAATTTTTAAAAAATGATTGCTAGGATGTTCAATGGTAGAAGAGAGTAATATACTAATTGTAATGTACTCTCAAGATATTCAAAATAAGGGCTAATGATTATATGTGATAGATATTTATATTTTACTTTGAAATTATATACACACACACACACACACACAGATAGGAGAAGGGAAATGGACTAATATTTTGATTGTAATGTCACAGGAGCATAGAAAATGATTATGTAGCTGTCCTTTGATATCTTTGGCAGGTTTCTTTCAGAACTCCTATGGACTGTACCAAATCCATGTATATTCAAATTGTTATGGAAAGCAGCCCAGGACGGACCTATCATACACATGTCTTGTATATATTCTCTCATCTCTATTTAACCTATAAATATCTAATGAAATGTAAGTGCTATGTAAGTTATTACAATCTGTTATTAGGGAAAATAGAAATGAAAAGAGTCTGTGCATATTCAGCGCAGACAAATTGTCCCTGAATGTTCTTAGTCCATGCTTCCTAGAAGCTGTGACTGTGGAAGCCACAATGGTTGGGTTGACTTTCCTCCCATCAGACCCATATGGTAGCATTGGTGTGAGGAAAGAGCCCCCAACCAAAGACTGACAGGAAAAGTCCAGCAGGCCAGAAGGCAAACCATAGTCTCCCAACAGACTCTCTAATCAATTTCTTGCTTAGGTAGTGAGTTGCAGCCAGGGCTATGGGCCTTTAGTGTGGATTTCTAGTTCTCCTTGGGAAGTGAATGCCTCTGACTGTCTCCATTGCTCAGCTTTGAATAACATGGTCTAAGCATATCTGGAGAAAGCTCCAGGATTTCTACAGGAAGTGGGATTTGTAGCAATCTGGTCTAAAAGAAAGTCCAGAGATTTGCCTTAAAGCTTTATTTACAAAAGAAGCACACTGCTTTTTATGCATACTGCTTTGTTTCCTTGAAGGTCTTTGGATGATTGGTGCATTTATCAGGGAAGCTAATGTGCTTTCCAAACCAGCCCTGCCATCTGCCAAGCCATTCCTTGATACCACAAATCTACACATGGCTGAGTCAAGGTCAGGGCTAGCATGTTCTCCAGCTGAATCTCCAGGAGACAAGGAATACTCAGACAACCCAACGAGTAACTAGAGGGACTGACTGACCTCAGAAAAGGCTGGGGCAGGTAGCGCTGGGAGGGTTGTTTTCCAGCATGACACGCCGTCTGGCCCAACCTGAGGCCTAAGAGTGATTCACACATGAAGAGGAGAGACAAGGTTCAAGAGAGTGAAGCAGTATTGGGGGTCACATGCAATGACTGTAGGTGGACAGAACAGCAGGTTAGGGGTCAGGAGCCAAGAGGGCAGAAGAGGACACAGGCCTGGGAAAGGGTGAAAAGGCAGACAGTCTACAGCCAAGATGTTGGAACCTTTCTCTCTTGCTACTTTCCTGGCTCCCAGCCAAGTCGAGTGACACACACTTTTCCCACTGAATGAAAGACTTCATTAAATTGTCTTGGGCAAGGAACACTGTGAGTCACTGCTATTACTTTGCGGAATGAACCTTAAAGACTCGCATTAGCAAGAAAGCACAAGAGAGGAAGGGTGATAGGCGCACCCCAATTACTGTCAATGACTGCCAGTGCGAAGTGAGCCTGACTGAGTTATCCTATATCCAGATGTCCCTTTAATTCTAATATTTATATAGTTTTTCATATACATGGCTGACTGGGACCTACTGTTAGCCCATATAGATAGCCAGAAAGGGAATTATTATCCCCGTTGTGTAAATGATAAAAACAGACTTAAAACTAGTAAGAAATATATTTGAGGTCACAAGAGATCACAAAAAAGGAGCTGGGATTAAAACCCAGATTTCTGACCTCCCACTGCCTCTAGCCCATCATGTGTAGCAGCACAAACTCTCAGCATTTATGCAGACAGCTCCACAGCCTCACCACCTTCCCAGCCACAGCAGGATGGAGCTCCAGGAGTTGCCTTCATCTACACACACACACAAAAAAAAAAAAAAAAAAAAAAACAAGACAAGAGACGAACATTTCTTAAGGCTGAGAGGGAAGCTGAGCTCCTGTGGGAGGAGTGGAGCAAAGAAGCACAAGGCCCACAGTTAGAAAGAACACAGCGCCTAAGGAAAGTGTACACTGCATCTCTTAAGTCACCCAGAGCCTGGGATCTCTCCGTATACACTCATTGGTGAAGCAACACTCATTTGTACCCATGTTTACATAAATGTCAATGCTTCAACATTTGTTTAGGAGAGAAAGAGGGCAACCACTACTTAGGAAGTATTTCCTGTATATATATATCAGAGACGCTTAAGTTCTTCTCTTTTAATCTTGGGCTATAGATGTAATCTTCATTTTTTTAATAAATGATGAATTTAAAGTTTAGTGAAGTGAAAACAATGTACCCAAGGTCACAATGCCTGGCTGGCACAAAGGATAATCTGACTAGGAAGCCGTGCTCTTTCCTTTATCCCACATTAATAATGTCTTGGGCCTGGTCTCTGTCATGTAAAAGTTTGTAATCAGACTTAACCACTCTGCTAGGTACAATCACAGGCTAGAAAGCATTTGATCTAACGTATACCCCACTGAGAGTGCTAATGGGTAATCTGAGTTATACTAATTCCCACTTGAGTTATAGTGCTTCCAGTTGCCCCAACCCACAGAAATGAGAGGTTGAGTTTAAGTTATGGTGGATTGCAGCTCCTCGGCATGAAGTTGGGAAGCGAGGAAGAGAAGCGGCCAGGCTTGGGGATGCGTACTCAGCTGACTTTGAAAGTGTGCACCTCAGTCACTACCTGGCTGCAATCTTGTGTGGCCACAGTGTGTATTGGAAAATGAGATAGCACTAACTTGTAGCATCTCAAATAGTTTCTGATAAGCATGCTTTCATTTCAGTCTTCATTCACAGAAAAGATATACAGTTCTGTTGCATCAAATAACTTATGAAACACCCAGATCTAATCTGATAGTCTGATGGTTGAATGCATTAGAAGATTTAGAAAAGAGCTGTGTCACTTGTGATTAAATCAAAGCCCAAAGTTCTGAGTTCTGAGGATGAAAAAAAATGTAAAAATTCGCTGAAATGATCTATTTTACTCATTCTATGACAGTTAGCACAAGTATTGCCCTAGCCAGGCATGGTGGTGCATGACTCGCAATCCCAGCATTTAGGAGGTTGAAGCAGCAAGATGTCCACAAGTTTAGGGTCAGCCTAGGCTGCACTGTGATTTCAAGGCCAGCTTGAACTACACATTGAGACCCTGTTTAAAAACTAAATTAAATTTTTAAAAAATAGAAGTATTGTCCAGATGCTTGGATGTCCATGTCTCTTGATACCAGGTCTGTAGTCTAAAGGTCCAAGAGAGAGCTCTGAAGTTTTATTTCAAGTGCACAACCATCAATGCAAGAATTTCCTTGTTGAATTTCTTAGCAGAACTCATTTTGTTCAGATAAGCATTAGAACAGGAAAATTCTACTGCTACTATTCTACTACTCTAAAATTCTTCAACCACCACACAAACCTGGATCCAACGTCTCATAGAAAGCAGAGTTAGAAACGACTAAGATACTCCTTGGAAAATACAGACTCACATTAGCAATGCAAAAGATCACGCGTTAATGAAATGCAATAATGTATGCATGAAATGATTATCTGCTTGCAAAGAAGAGATTGTTTGTGACTGCTGTTCACTTTACTGTAGTCTCCTACTTACAAAGGACCAGCAGAAATCCTCAGAAGTCAAGGGTCCCTTTCCTTCTAAATCTCATTTCCTTCTAAATCTCAGGTAATGAAAAGAAAGAAAAGTGTTTCGATGACAATAGCAATTGGGAAACGTTCTGTGAAAAAATTACTCGGTTTTAAAACTGACCTACAGATGCTTTTGAGGGTCGTTTTAATGATTACCTTAATAAGACCAAATTGCTTCCAACCTTCACAGACACTCACTCTTCGAGTTACATGCTTGAGAAATTTCTAAGCAAGTTTGGATAGTTGCAACTCGCAGAGGAAAAGCAATAAAGTAGCACTCCTGCAAGACAAAGCACCCCGGGCCTCGGACTGGAAGGGGATCGCGCGGACCTGCACTTACTCATCTACCGCCTCTCGGACCGAGCCTTACAGGTTTCTTTAGATGCCTTTGCGCAGTTTTTCAACGAACACACCTTCATACCGTACTGCACCGTCCTGCGTGAAACTGGGGGCAGAGAACCTGATCCCCCGGCTCCACTCCTCAACGTCCACGGCCAGCGGGCCAGCTGGGACACCTGTGCCCGCCCCGCAGCCCGCAGCCCGCAGCCCGAGCTCGCATCAGGATTGCGTTTTGCTCCTAGGGAGACAAGACGGAACTCGCGCGCTGCGCCTCACACCCGCAGGAAAAGTTCTGCCCCGGACCCGGAGCGGGTCTGGTGCCAGCTGCAAGCCCGCCGTCCGCACTGCCGGGGCGGGCGCCACCGCGGTCCCCGCGCCCGGTCCCCGCCCGCCCTCCTCCCGAGTCCGCGCCCCACTCACCCCACTCACCGCTCACGCTCGCCCGCGCCCCAGTCCGCCGCATGCCCTCGGACCGAGCGCAGGGGCGGCGGAGCACTGGGCTCCCACCGAGCGCCGGGGGCGGCGAGGACTCCCCTGCGGCAGCTGCGGCGGCGCGCGGGGCCCAGGAAAGTTCTGCGGGGCAGGGAGGGAGGCGATGGAGGGACCGGGCGCCGCGCCCCGCCCCTGGGGCCCGGCGTTTCTCACCCGAGAGCGCCCCCAACCGGCCAGGCTGCCCCCCCAACGCGCCACCCAGCAGGGAGGCCTGGAAGACTAGAAGGGGACTCCCCGGAAAGACAGGCCCAGCCAGGGGGAGGCGCCTCGTACCTCGGAGGGAAACCCTGCCCTCCGTCCTGAGTCTCTCTGGACGGAGAGATCTGCTCTAAGTGGCTTGGGGGAGCAGCGTACACCCACTCCTGGAGGAGGCAGTCCCAGACCCACGCTCCACAACTCGAACCCCAAAGCTACCAAGCCAAGGATGTTTGTGTTCACAGGCTGGGGCCATCCGAGTGCATCCACCACCCCCCCCCCTTTCTTTTTAAATTGAAATAAGATATAAAACATATTTAAGCTTCTTGACCTCCTGGAGTAAACAGTCCTGAGCAAACTGTTTCTCAAAGCTGACCCACCTTTGGCAAAGAAGACGCAAGGTAAAGCAAGTGTCTTAAAGGCTTTGTTCTTTCTGAACTCTGCAAAACAAAACAGAGGTCACATGGGTGTTCTAAGTTGGGCCATTCTGGTAAATTATAAGAAGGAAATATTAGGAGATGGAAAGTCCTTCCCGCTCCTAACACAAATCCCAGAAGTCCTAAAAGCATGTGCCTAGGTATCTTCCCATATCCCTTTACCATTCATTCATTCATTCATTGGGCATTCAACATTGACAATGAAGCTGGACACTGTGGTGCATGCCTGTAATCCCAGAACTCAGGAAGGTGAGGCAGGAGGATTGCCATGAGTTCAAGGCCAACCTGGGCTACATAGTGACTTCAGGAGTAGCATACACTATAGTGAGGCTCAGGAGTCATCCACGCAACCTTCTGTAAGTTCTTCTGTGAATGTCTTGTCCTCTACCAAAGTGTTTTAATTACAATTAAGATAAGAAAGGATGAGTGGGAAACCTGACGAGCTCTACTTTCCATAGAAGTCTCCTCCTGGAAGTCACGCAGAACTTTTTCAGTAGACTCTGGGTGATCAATTTCTTTGTATTTTTATGTTTCTGAGCACACAAAATTTATAACATTGTCTTTATAAAGCTGGGGGCAGCACCCAGCACTTGATAGCGTAGCACAGAAATGTAATGGCCGAAGCCATGGTGGCCTTGGAGACCTGGTACCAGACGGCATTTATAAGGCATACATAAATGTTACAAGACAAATAAAATCTAAAATAGTTGGCCTCCTGCCACAGTGTAAAACAATCTGAGACTCGGACAAGACTTTATTCTGTCTGGATTTGTAGAAAACGCCTGTATTCTTCTGTTCCCAACTCAGTTTGGACCTGTGATCACATAGGCAAAGACCCATGTATTTGCATCCTTCCCTTTGGGAAAGGCCTGAAATGAGGCTTGTAGAATTTTCCTCATCTATACTAAGGGGTGACAAGGGTACCCACCTAGGTGAGCCGGGGGGGGGGGTGGATCGCACCATGGCACATACAGTAGTGAGAAATGTAAGCACTACCTGGAATCCCAGCTAGCTAGCAGGTTCTGAGGAAAGACTGAGCAAATAGAGAAACCAAAGGGAAAGAGGTGATACAACAGGCAGACAGTTGCTGTAGCATCTCTCAATTTAAGTAGAAAGCAACTTAAGTCATAGACTTTTTTTAAAATCCAAATAATATAAATTTGTTTAGACTGAGGTCATTCTCACATGAATATGGACAAACTCGACACACGAAATAAAAACACTTCTCAGATATTTATCTTATCACTACTCAGCTCTGTATATTTTTATGCTTCAGAAAAGAACTGCCAATTTTGAAAATAAGTCATGGAGGAAATCTTGTTCAAGCACATGTGAAAAATGCATCAGAAAACCATAGTAAGTTGTCTAAGTTTTTCTTATCATCCAAACATAATTCCCATACAAAAGTATATATTCAAGGGGCTGGGGAGGTAGCTCAGTGGTCTAAGTGCCTACCTGGCAAGCTCAAGCACCTGGGTTCCAGTACGGGTATCACATGCAGTGCTGGCCTCATGCCAAGCTGGCTGTTGAAACCCGGCATAGTGGCTCATGCCTGTAATTTCAGCGCTGAGGAGGCTGAAACAGGAGGATCACTACAAATCTGAGCTGCATAGCGAGACCCTGTACCAAATACATAAAATTTAAAAATAAAGAAGTATATATTTGATTGCTGAATTATATAGTCTCCTCAATTAATATTCAAAATAATATGACCCTGGGATAAGAATACAGGTGAAAAATAGTTGACAATAGCTATCGTATATGCAGACCTTAGTAAATACAAAAAATACTTGTATTTGAAGAAGCTTTAGTTAGTTGTATTGGCATAGGTCATTGACTTTTGTGGAAAAAAATGAGGTTAGAGTCTCACCAAGCTAATATTATTACATTAAAGAATTAATTTGTCAAAACAAGCAGCAATAACTCAAATAATTAGAAGTAAAGATTAATATTTATTTTTTAAGGAGAATTTTTTAAACATAAAAACAAGTAAAAGAATCCAAGAGTGTTAACTGATTTGGTTACATGCAAACATATATTAGTATGTAATGAAAATAAAATGTAAAATCACACTAAAACCCAAAGCTAGTTGTCACATAGGACAAGTGAGAGATGAATGCCCTTTTGTTTATTGGGAGACATATAGACAGCTATTAATAGATAAAAGATTAATATCAGAACAGGAAAATCAGCCAAGTATTTGAACAACTGGCAGAAGAAGAAATATAAGTGACCAAGACTGCATGAAAAAAGTTTCATTGGGCCAAACAATGAAAGAAACACAAATGGAAGTGAGATGCTGCAAATCCCCTACCCAACTGGCAAGGCTTTTCATTGTAGAGACTCCTGGTATGGTGTGAGAAGTGACGGAAATGGGCTGCTTCATGTGCTGCTGGAGGGAGGAAAGAGCAGTGAAACTCTTCTGGTGGGATGTGTGGGACAATATATTCGCACCTTCTTTGAGTTACATCTTAAGGTCTCTGTCCTGAGATGTGCTTTGTGGTCTCTGGGAACAGAAGTGACTTGGTTGTCATTGCCTTTCCAGCACACCAAATTTTAAGAAATAAGAATGGATGATGGCAGTGGGAAGTAAATCCTGGAGCAAAGAAAGGAACACTATATATATATATATATATATATATATATATATATATATATATATATATATATATATATCACAGCACTGCTGGTGACAGTTAAGGTCACGGACCTGATAGAACTGTCTGTAAAGGGACTCAGAGGAATGAGGGAATGAATGCCTTAGCCATGATTTTTGTCTCTTTCTTGCAGCAGATAAGAATAAAATATAAACTAATTTTATATTTAAATAACTCCAAAAAACACTCTTGGGCCAGCAAAATAGCTCAGTGGACTAAGCGCCTGCTTTGGCAAGTAGGGGGACAGGACAAGGGTTTGATCCCTGATCTCACATGTCAACTCAGCCCCGCCCCAGGGTGCACTGAGCCCACGGCTGAGTCTGGGCGTGGTGGTGCAAGCCTGTAATCCCAGTGCAGGAGAGGCTGAACATAGGAGTCGAAGCTGGGCAGCAAGACCTTGTACCAAATACATAATATAAAAAGCAAAACAAAACACTTTCTCAGTAATTGTAAAATTGTAAATTATGAGTGGTAAGAGAACAGTATGTTTAAGTAGCATCATTTGATTCTTACATATGTAAAATAATACATAAAAATTGTAAAATAATAATTGTGCATCTTCAAATTTATTAGGTCTTATAAGTAAGGAACAATAATATATCAAGATGTTCATACCACTTGACTCAAATAATTTCACATCTGGGAAGTTATCCTAAAGAAACCATTAAGGGCACACAAAGATTTTAATGCAAATGTAGACATTTTGGTATTATTTATATATTTGAAATGTTAAAAACAACATAAATTCTAATAGGAAATTGCTCAAATAAATATATCCATGGTCTAGGATGCTGGGAAGGCACAACAAATATTTATCAAAGCACATATAGTGGCATAGGAGCCTATTCATTGCTTCATTAATATTTTTATAAAAAGCACAACATAAAAACTACATAATCAATTTTGCTTTCTTTGTTTTAAAGCATGTACTTGCTTTTGTTTTGGGTTTTTTTTTATTTTAGGGAAGGGTCTACAGGGTGTTCAGGGTCTCACTACTAGATTGGACTCGTGGTGATCTGCCTGTTTAGAGCCTCCCAAGAGCTGGGATAACAAGCACGTGCCACCATGTCCAGTCTCAGTGTGCCCCAGGGACAGGGTGGGCACAGCAGGCTGGGATCCATCCCGGGCTGCTGCATCTGCCTAAGCAGAAGCTTTAATCCGTTGAGCTATTTGGCTGGCCCCCCTGGACCATTTAAAAGGTAATAGATCCTTATGAAGCCATTAAATTATATATATTCTTTTTATCTATAATTACTTATAGTTGAAAGACTTGGCTATATTTACTTATAAGAAGTTGCCATTTAAAGTATCATTTTGAAGATTAGATTGCAAATATTATACGGGCTCATTACAGAATGTTTCGAACCCCTGGCCCCTGCACCTGCTTGCAGGCACCTTAGTCCACTGAGCTATTTGACTGGCCCTTTTAAAGCATATATTTATATGCAAGAAAAAACTGCTGCAAATAAATGCTCCTGTATATTGTACTATTGTCTGGGGGAGGTGGGATTATGTGTCATTCTTCTATAGGCTTCTATAATTTCAAAACATTCTGCACCAGCCCTGCCCCTGGGGAGTGCTGAGACAGCAATTGAGACTGGGCCTGGTGGCTCACCCCTGCAATCCCAGCTCTTGGGAGGCTGAACACAGGCGGATCACTACCAGTCGAATTTACATAGTGAGACCCTGTACCAAATATAAAAATAATAAGTAAACTATTTAATTAATTGATTGATTAATTAACTAAATGATCCAAAACACTGGGCTCTAAGTTGAGCTTCCTGTTTTATTCACTTTCAAGTGGAATTATAGAGGGTTCCCTTGAGTACTGGCTCATGCGGCACACCTGCGAGCTTGCCCACGCCTCTACCACAGACAAATGCAGTACTCGAAGGAAAAATCCCAAGGAAAAAATAGGAAGCTGGCATCGTGAATCCTTGGCAGGCCTTTCACGCTGAGCCTTGTAGTTCACGGGATGGGAAAGAATGATGCACAGCCACCGAGGACAGGAGAACAGAGCCCTGAGGCTCCCATCCCAGCGGGCTTCACACTAGCAACTACCTCACTACTCTCCAACTGCGCAGAGCTTCCCCCTGTAGCTAACCTTGGAGGTTTTCTCTGCTGGTCATCTTCTGTTACTCCTGTGACTCCTCGGCCCGCCAAGCCAAGAGCATTTGTTGTTTCTGGACGTACCCATCAAGGGAGGACACAGGCAGAAAAACAAACAACAGATCTTTAAAGAAAAAGGGAAGAACAAAGACAATTCTCAGCTGCAGGTCCTAAATGGGTTTTCTTAAACTTGTAGCAGAAAAAATAATCTTAAACACCAACGTTGTGATTTGCAAAAGTGGACTGTCTCAAGTTTCAAAAGGCTAGGTGCAGAAAGAAGCTAAACATGAACTTTTTGTCCATAAACAATCCATGAGAAGAGAAGGGAGGCACAACCAGAATGCCTTCCCTGGAGACCAGATAGGGTTTCCTGACCTGGGCAGAAGAATTTGTCTTTGGAGAAAAAAAAAAAAAAAAAAAACCCAACAACAACACTGAAATCCATGGGCCTGCGATTTCTGACACCTAGTGGTGCTCAGGTTGAATTATTAGAGAAGCATAGATCCTCCCTTGAGTTTAGAAAGGCAGGAATAATGTGGTAAGTTGTATTTTACTTTAGTGGATTTTTTCCAGTTTTGTATTACTGCATGATTATAGATAATGCTCACATTCCTAATGGGAAATTGATACATGTTTACAGCACATCTGGAGTCTGCTCTCCCATCCTTTTCCCTCTCCTCCTCACTCCCTCCATCTCTTCCAAGACTTAGCTATTATGAACTGTGCTGCTATAAACGTGAATAGTCTGCATCTTGAAATATAAACTGTCATATTCTAGAAGAGAAGTAGACTTCTCCATGCACATCTGTCAGTTCATGAGTTGGACTTGTTTTGGACAGTGTGTCAGTTACTTTTCTGTCATTGCTGAGACAAAATACCCAAGACTCAAAGTTAAAAGAAGAAAGGTTGACTTGGCTCACAATTTATAGAAGTTTCAGTTTATTGTCAACTCCACAGCAAGGTGGAGCAGCAGGCGGCAATGGCAGAGAAGAAGCAGTAGAAAAACAAGCCAGGGACCTCAGGAGTGTCTTTTTGCCCATTTTATCTTATCCAGGTTACTTACGGGGGTAGCTCTGACGCTCTTAGTCCAAGTTCCTATGAGCATAGCCCTACATCACAAGCCAAACCCAGAGCCACACTCTCTAGATTCATCCACTTCTGAAAAAGCCCCACCTATGTCCACATGAGGCTTTAGCATGATATCTAAAAACAAAACTTCTGGGCCAATAATCTGTGAGATTTATGAACTAGCCCAAGGTTCACTTCTTCCTCTTTTTCCTCTACTCTGATATCAGCAGTATCAGCTCCATCATCTTAGATCTAGGGCTGAGGAGGGCACGCAGAGCACCAGGGCTGACTGAGGGAGGCTGCACAACTGAGAAATAAGCCTGCCCCTTCGAAGGCACTAAGATATGAGCAGCATTCGTACAGCAAAACGTGGCCTATCTTGGCTAATACGGATACAGAGTAGTGTGCCCTGCTTTCCATCTGCAACTCAACCAGACAATGTCCATGCTTAGGAGCTAAGTGCCACAGCAGTATGGGAGCCCCAGTGCTGAAGAGGTGACATTCATAGTCAGATCCATGAGGGATCAAACCCGCTCTCTCCAGTAGAGTGTAGTAGGACAGCACTAAAATCAGTTCTTGTTGAAAAAAGCACACAGGAGAATATCTGCAGTAGGAACAGCAGGAAGAGAGCACCCAAAGATTAGGAGGGTGGTAGACAGCCTGGTGCCTACTGCCCACCACTCCGCCCTAACAGCTGGATCAACTTAGATGCCACCAGCGGGAGAACATGGGAAGGACAGAAGCTTAGACATAAACTTAAGGTATCTAAGACTCCTGAATATAGCTGACTTTGCCTGGAAAGTGTTAAGATGAAACTATCCGCCAGCTATAAAGGTAGGAGATCACAAGAGACCTTAATTCCAGTCTTACCAAAAAAAAAAAAAAAAAAAACTATATGTTTGCCTGCGAGAGCTTCCAGCACACAAAATGTGTGAGTCACATCAAGGTACTTTAAGAAAGCAACATCGGGATTATGTTGCTTAAGCAACACATGCACGGTGTGGAGGATCCGTCCAGGTAAAGTCAAAGCAGCATACAGGCAATGACACCTTACACAAGAGGCTAGCTTCCTCCCAGACCCAGTGCTCCAACTATGACCTCATGTTGGCCTTGCGTGAGGCAGCCCAGGAGAACCTGCTACCAGCAACGCTTTCAGCTGCACAAATATTTATTCTGGTAAACCTGAAAAGGACAAAAAGAAATAGCTGTAAATAAATCTTACTAGAATTTTCTCCATTCTATGTACTAAACTTTCTTCCTTGTTTTTCAAAAGAAAGCTGTAACACAATACTAGTATTCTCATCTCTGGGATTGACTTTTCTCAATTGAATCGGATGGATTCTGGCCAGATTAATATTTAATGTTTTGTGTAATTTAAATGATAACACAATAGACTAAGACACAGATGAACTATAAAAACAATAAGCACAGTTACCCTCCAAGTCCATTTAAAATGAGTTCATTTTAATTGGAAAACAAAGAGCTAAGCCATCCTTAGTATTCTCCTTAATCTAATAAAGCCTGAAATAAAAATAAAACAACAGGATTCTATAATATTATGAAAGGAGCACATTATAACAATTACTTCATATTATTTTATACTTGGCTTTGCAATCATTAGTATTTCAGTTACCAAAAGTCAACAAAGCATATCATCATAAATTATCTTGCCATAATAGAGGATTTTTCCAGTTGGTTCAATCTTACTTTTATTTTAGTTGGACATGGCTTACATTGATTATATACATATGTCCCATAGTGGAGAGAAAGAACAATGAGGGGAACAAAGTACAAAAATTAGTAAGAATAATGACCTACATATGTAGGAATAAACACATAAGCAAACAGTTATAAAAATAAAAAAGAGAAAATAAAGCTTGTATAGCATGTTATTATGAACGACTGTATTCATTAAATTAGCTATAATCCCTAAGACTCACTTTATTTCTGTCGATATATTGACTGGTTAAGTAACAGAGCAATTTTACTCAATTTCTATAACTGTAAATAGAACAGTAGTACTCTTTCACATGCACTGACAGCTTAAAAGAGGTGGCTGTCTCAGTTACTCTTCTCTGATTGCTGGGACAAATACCCAACACTCAAAATGAAAGAAGGAAAGGTTTATTTAGCTCACAGTTACTGGAGGCTGCAGTCCACTCTTGGCTGGCTCATGGCAGAGGGCAGCAGTGCATGGTGGCGGAAGAGCAAGAGCAAATGTTAGCAACAACAAAGCAAGTCTTTCTCCTTAGATTGCCTTCAGGCTATTTGCCCCAGGCTGGGTGTAGCACTCACACTCATAATCCCAGTAGTACTCAGAGACCCACAGTCCAGCAGTACTCAGACCCATATCCCAGCCTTGGATCATGAATTAATCACAAAGCCTAGAAATCTGCTCCATGTCTGCATGAGGCTTTGGGAGAACAACTAGGCATAAACTATAACAATGGCATACTATAATTTTTAAAATAAGCTTATTACAACCTTTAAATTGCATGAAATAAAAATTAATATAACTAAAGGGAAAATAAATAAATACATAATCATGATTTTGATATTTTAACATTTTTCAGTAATTGATAGAACAGACAGGCAAAAAACAAAAAGTTACAGAATATTTGAACAATACTATCAACCAATTTGACCCAATTGGCATTTGTGAAACATTATAACCATTAACTATGGAACATGTCTTTAAGTAATAGTATAATGTTCACCAAAATGGGCCATATTATGAATCATGAATTAAGTTTCAACAGATCAAAGAGATTTTGAAGTTATTTTCTGGCCAAAATGTCAGCAAATTAGAAAGCAATATGAAAAGCAAAAATCTAGACGGTCCCCAAATATTTGGAAACCAAGCAACACACACATATAACCCATGCATCAACAAAGAAATCATGGGAGAAGTTAGAAATATTTTAAACTGAATAATAAAAAAAACACTACCCATCAAAATTTATGAACTGCAGTCAAAGCTATTCTTAAAAAGAGTTTTGCATAGCCTTAAATACCAATATTAAAAATCAAGTTTAAAATCAATTATCTAAGATGGACATGGTGGCATATACTGATAATTCCAGCTTTTTTGGGAGGTTGAAGCAAGAAGATCACAAGTTGGAGCCCAGGTTGGGCAACTTCACAAGACTTTTTTTCAAAATTTAAGAAAAAATAAGGATGAGAAGACTGAGCTACAGCATGAGAACTTTGAGTTCAGTCTCCAATGCCACAGGGAAAAAAAACTCAATTACCTAAAATTGTTACCTTAAAAACTTAGAAAAAATAAGTAGAAAAAGGAAACCATAAACACCAAACTAGAAACCAGAATAGAAAACAAACATAAAATCAAAACCAATAGAAATCAAAAGCTTAGGCCGGTGAGGTAGCTCAGCAGACTAAGTGCCTATTTAGGCAAGAGCAGGGACCAGGGTCCGGATTCCCAGCACCACATCCTACCAAGACCAGATGCGGTGCAGAAAGAATCGTTATGAGTCCAAGCTGCATAGTAAGACCCTGTATGAAATATATATATTTAAAAAAAATAAATCAAAAGCTTATTGGTTGATAATATTAACCAAATTGATATGCCCATAGTAGATTTGTGTGTCAGCCTTCAGCTGCTGTGACATCTGAGAAAATTAATGTAAAGGAGGAAGGACTTACTGTGGCTCACAGATTCAGAGGTGCAGTCCACAGTCACTTGGCTCCACCACTCTCAGGCCTAAAAGGAGGGGCCAAGGACCAGGTGCAGTCCCCATGGTCACACTGCAATGGTTCACTTCCTGCAATTTGGCCCCTCCTGACCCTCCTCCTAAATTTTATCTCCTCAAATTATGTAATCCAGGAATAGATTAACTCGCTGATGCAGTTAGAGCCCTCATGATCCAGTCACCTTACAAAAGCCCCACCTCTGATCATGAGACTTTTTTTTTTTTTACCGTTACAGGATCTTGCTATGTAGCTCAGACTCATAGTGATCTTCCTATTTTAGCCTCTCCAGCACTGAGGCTACAGGCATATATCAACACAGCTAGGGTTCTGGAGCCAACACAGGGTTCCAGGGCAGGCTAGCCTCGGGAATCAAACTCCAGACTTGAGCTTGCCAGGCAGGTGCTTAGACCATGGAGCTACCACCCTGGCCCTGATCATGAGTCTTCTGAGGTACATTTGAGGTTCAAACTTTAACAGTCAAGAAAGGAAGGGAAAAACATTTCAAAATCATAAGTACTACAGTTTCAAAAAGGTAATAACATAACTTTAGAATACCTTATGCTGATAAATATAACTTTGATTAAAATAACAAAAAGACTCAATTACCAAAACCAAGAGAAGCTGCAGTATGTTATATGACTAGCTCTATGTTTATCAATAAAGTTGAATACACAATTAAAAATATTTTCAATCAAAATTCCTGTCCTACATGTCTCCATTGGTGGAACCTATCAAAAAATAGATTTTTTTGTTGGTTTGTTTGAGCAGTGTTGCCTAGGCTAGCCTTGACCCTGGGTACACACAAGCCTCCTGCTTTAGACTGTAGAGTCGTTAGGATGGTAGGCACATACTTCCATGTTAGTATCTAGCAAATATTTAAAGAAGAAATAATATTCATCTTACAGAAATTTTTTGAGGTAACAAAGGAAAGAAGACTTCTATTTTACAAGACCCATATAAAGTCTAAACTAACATCATTCATGAACATATAAAAGTAACCCTCTAAAAATTAGTAAATCAGGGACCATGAAGATGGCTCAATGGAATAAACACTTTCCCGGCAAGTGCAATGGCCTGAGTTCAATCCCCGGTTCTGCAAAAAAAAAAAATTAATAAATCATCCAGGCAAGCCGGGCGTGGTGGCGCATGCCTGTAATCCCAGCACTAGGGAGGCTGAGGCAGGAGGATTGTTGTGAGTTCGAGACCAGCCTGAGCTACAAAGTGAGCTTAAGGCCAACCCGAACTGCACAGTGAGACCCTGTCTCAAAAAAAGACAAAAAAAAACAAAAAAAACAAAATAAATCATCCAGGCATGATGGTACATGCCTGTAATCCCAGCACTTGAGAGACTGAGGCAAAAGGATCACTAGAAATTCAAAGCCAGCCTGTACTACATAACTACATAGTAAGACATAATCTCAAAAAATAAACAAAATCTAATAACACATATAGATAATACAGAATCAAAAGAATTTTGTCGGGGCCTGAGAGAGGGCTCAGGGGATTAAGTGCTTCTCTGGCAAGCACAAGGGCCTGAGTTCAATCCCTGGTTCCTCAAAGAAAAAGAATTTTGTCTTATGAATGGAAGGTTATTTGAAAAAATAAATCGAATTAATCATATTAACACAATGGAAGAAAAATTATATGATAATTTCAATTAATCAGAAAATGTTCTTGACATACATAAATTGGTACTTATGATTTTAAAAACTGGATGACCTAGAAATATAAGGAAGTTCTTCAAGCTGATAAAGGGCACCTATGAAAAACTACAGGCAAAATCACAATTAATGGTAAAATTTTGTACACTTTTTCCTTGAGATCAGGAGCCAAGTGAAAAATGTTCATTTTAACCACTTCTAGTGGGAAATTCTAGCTGCACACAAAGGCAATTAGATGAAATTTAAAAGCCCTTCAAATCGGAAACACATAGGAGAAATGCCATGTTAATGTGTTGTTAAGATTTTAATTACCCGAATTCAATCTCTAGAATACTATTGTACTAATTTCAGGAACACCAGGCCTTTGCATAGAAACTGCCAACCTGATTCTAAATTTAAGTGAAACAGCCATGAACCTTCTTTTGAAACAGAAGAACAAAGTTGAAGGATTTATACTGCCTCAATTCAAAGATAAAGAATATCACCGTAACAAAGACAACATGCCAGTGATACAGGGTTTAATGAACAGATGAATGTAACACAATAAAGCGTATATAAGTGGTCAGTTGGTTTTCAACAAAGCAGACAGAATAGTTCAACAGAAGAAACATAGACTTTTGTCAAGTGATGCCAGAACATCATATTGGGAAAAAATGAGCTTATGACCAACCTTCGAAGGATTATTGTTTGGGATGACTTGCTAATCTGTTCACAGAAGCTGAGCATACCACCTCTAGAAGAAAATACAGAAGACCAAAATGAGATATTCAAAAATAGGAATATAGGAGACAGAGTGCTCATAAAAAGGAAAAAATTAATAAATTGAACTTCAAAATAGTGAAGTTGTGTTCTATAAAATGTATCAAGAAAATAAAACTATAATCCATAAATGAGGAAATTTTGTTGTGTATGTTGTCTATGCGCATTTGCTGATATGTGTTTGATGAACAACTTGTATCTTTAATATATAAGAGTTCTTGCAAATAAATAACAGAACAAGTCCAATTTTTATTTATTTTTTTTTTTACACTGGATTAAGGGCAATTTATTGTCTTTATGAACAGAAAACTCAAGAGTACGCCCAGCCCAGTTTAGTGGCAAGCTCTTTAGCCTTTGCTTTCTCCAGTGTGGCAACATGAGCCATAGGTTTTGGACCCAGAGCGTTGCCTCCCTGGTGATGGTGGATCTCATCGTATATGTCATTTAGTTGGTCCTGATGGCCTCCGCCAGCTTAGCCAGTGCACCTTTGTCTTCCGAGTTGACTTGTGTGAAGGCAACAGTGGCACAGGTCTTCCTGTGGACCAGACGCTCCAGCCTGGCCTTTCCCTTGATTTTGCAGTAAGGGACCCCCATTTTGCAGCACAGGGCAGGCAGGAACACAACCAGCTTGATGGGGTCCATGTCATGCGCAATCACCACAAGCTGAGGCTTCTTGTTCTCTACCAGAGTGGTGACAGTGTTGACACCTACTCTGAAGACCAGTGGCCTCTTAGTGGGGACATCCCCTTTACCAGCAGCTTTCTTCTCTGCCCGAGCCAACAGCCTCTGCTGCTTCTCTTGCTTGGTCTATGCTCTGTACTTGTGGGCCAGCTTAAGCAGCTAGGTAGCTGTTTGGTGGTCCAAGGCCTGGGTGAACTGGTTAATCGCAGGGGGCACCTTCAGCCACTTGTGCGATGGCCCTCTGTTGCTGCAGCCGGATGTAGCAGGGCCATTTGACAAAGCAGACGAGGCCTCACTTGGGCTGGATGTCCTGTCCAATGCCAAAATTCTTTGGCCTCTTCTCAAAAAGGGGATTGACCACCTTTTTGGCCTCCTGCTTCTTCACGACAGCCGGGGCCGGGGCCACCTTCTTGCCCTTGGCCTTCTTCCCTTTCAGGATCTTGGCTGGCTGACAGAAAAAGCACAAGTCCAATTTCTAAGGTGAGCAAAATACTTGGTCTCTTTACCAAAACAATATATATCCATGGCTGATAGATATATGAAAAAATGATCAAAAGCCATCAGGGAAACACAAATTAAAATTCGCACGAGATAACACTCATTACGATGACTAAAATTGAAAAGTATAAGAAGCCAAATGCTGGCAAAAACTGAGCCAACTAGGAGTCATTGCTGTGGGACCACAAAGTGGCCCAACCATTTTAAAAACTTGATAGATTTTTATAAAGTATGAAAGTTAAAAAGTTGAGTGAGGGACAGAGAGAGAGAGAGAGAGAGAGAGAGAGAGAGAGAGAGAGAGAGAGAAGGAAATACTGGAAATACCATTAATCTAATAAAAAGAAAGCAGAGGAGAAAAAAAATGAAAAAACATAACTTCCAGAAAACATGTTAGGATTATATCAATAACTAGATTTATACCAGTAATTAGAATAAATGTAAAGAAGCTATTGGGTTCGGAGAGAGATATCACAATTGAGACATGAATGCACTTACATGCTGTTTGTATGTGAAAAAGTCAGCAGATAAGAAATATATACTAACACTAATACTAAGCTGATAAAAAACATTATTTGAGATAAACAGAAGTCACCACATACATAAAAGTAATTAAAAAGTATTAAAATCATTATCTTATAACACCCACTGTATCCTTAGAAAAAATATTCATACTGGAAAAAAATATTAACATTTTTTTGATCCCACTTCCCAGATAAATCAGATCTAAAGTACTAAGCCTGGATCCTTTCTTTCTCTTTTATATAAGTTTCAACCAGATCAAACAAAAAGCATTCATATTTAATATTTATGTTATTTTATTTATTAAGCCTTAATGGCAAAAGGAAGCAAAAATTAATAGATTTAAGAGAAAGTTCTCTACAAATCAGAAACACTGACTTTAGTGGATTAGCAATTATATTGAATATTATAGAAAAATTTCCAGGCCTAATAGTGGATAGTGGATAGGGCAGAAACTACATAGCTTATGCCCGGCTTCAGACACATTTCTTCTAATGCATGGACATTTCAACTTTCTTTCATTCTTCAGCTTCTTGAAGAACAAAATTTCCTCATACATAAAATAGGGTATAATACAAGCTGTACCCAGCACAAGACTATTATGAGGATAAAACTTTAAATAATGTATGTGAAAGTCCTTTGCAAACCTCTTAGCACTATATAAATGTAAGACATTATTCTTAATCTCAATCGTGTTCCTATGATGGAGCGTTAGTATTAAAGACCTTTACTCAGTGTTTCCTGAACAGGCCTATAAAATCTCAATTATTTGTGATTGTGTCATCAGTCCAATTTTTAAGAGCAAATCTGCTGTCATTTGTATATTTACTCAAACATGAGCAAATCACGGCCCAGGGAAGCAGTTCTCACCAGTCACCTTTCTGTCAGCAGATGGGCACTCGAGAACTACAAAGAGAAATAAATCTAGTTTTGGTGCTTTGTGCAAAAAATGATTCGTTCTTAGTAAAAGATTTTGTAGCTGTGGTGAGCATGCCAGAGGGCTTGCTCTGCTTCTCTGTGCTTGAGTCATTTCTCTTAGGTCACTGAATTCTTGGGGTAGATAGCATGAGTCCTGAGCAAGCAAGCAAATAATAGTAACATAACTTAAGTTTTAAAAAGTACGAATTGCGGTTCTAGTACAGAGGTTGACAGATTTGGCTGGGAGAAGACAGTAGGAAGCTGGTCCCCGCTGGGAGACTGTGAGCATACAACGGGGGAAATCTGTCAGTTACCCTCCTCCCAGTGGGAGGCCTGAGCTGTGTGGTTTAATGACCACTGCACCAGTGGAGAAGTTGGACCACACACTAACCTGATGAGGAAAATAAATATCACCACTTGGGATAGGACCTACCGAGAAGGGTAATAGAGTGTTTCTGTGTACTCCTGCCCAGAATGCCTACCCGGATCTAATCAGGAGAAAGCACCAACAACTCCAGATGAAGGGCTTATGTGCAAGATTATGAAAATTATTATTTACAAATCTCAGTTTGTCATTAAAGACAATGTCTAGAAGTCTGTTCCCTATCAAAGGAGATTAAAAAGGCATGATCACTAAATTTGATGGTGACCCTGGTAGTCGATCTTGCCGTGAAAGGGAACAGAATGTTATAAAAAGAATCATTGTATTAGGACAATTGAATCAAAATTATGGACCACAGATTGGTAAAAACCTATATCAATGTTCAAGTTCCTGAACTGTCTCATTGTATTGTGATTAAATAAAAGATTATTCTTTATTTTGTTTTTAATATATATTTTTTAGTACAAGGTCTACAGGGTCTCACTATATAGATTGGACTCATAATGATCCTCCTGTTTTCAGCCTCCCAAGCTCTGGGATTACAGTCTCAATTGCCGTCTCAGCGTGCCCCAGGGGTGGGGCCAGATGGTTCGTGGTGCCAGGGATCGAACCCTGGTCCCTGCGCTCTGCATAAGCAGGCACTTTAGTCTGCTGAGCTATCTGGCCAGCCCTACAAAGGATTATGCTTGAGTTTAGGAAATATACACTGAATACACACTAACTCGGCCCCTTCAGGTCCTAGGATGCACACACTATCCTCCTTGTATCATGCCTACCACCGTCTCTCAAGTGGTTCAGAAAAATGGAGACTGGGAAGAGCATCAGCTGAAAGGTGCGCTGGGATGGATGCACACACAACCACCCACTCCATCAGTGAGCCACGGCTCACTTCCTTCCACGGAAGGAAGGAAGAAAACACGAGTGGCCATAAAACATCTTATTCACACCAGCTCTCCTGGCTTCCAGCCAGTGAGAGGAAAGAGCCCTGACCATAGGTTTCAGGGGTGACTATCTTTTTTCAGTTTCAACTATTTGATGATTCAGTATTTCATGTGCCAGAAAACTCCACCCCTGTGGGTACATTATTTTAAGGTACTACTTGGATAAGGTTCTACTTTTTGTTTGTTTGTTTGTTTGTTTGCAGAACCAAGGATTGAACTCAGGCCCTTGTGCTTGCCAGGGAAGCGCTTATTCCGCTAAGCCATCTCCCAAGCCCCTAAGATTCTACTTGTGGATATAGGACTCTGATCTATTAATCAGTACTGACACTTGGGCTTACTGTAAAAATAGGTGCTAGATTAGGAGAGACACACCCAGACAGCTAAGATAGTCCTTTCATAGTCCACTTTTCATACATCCCCTCCCCAAAGCCGGTTTTTTTGAGATAGGGTCTCATTATGCAGTTCAGGCTGGCCTTGACCTCACTTCATAGCCCAGGGTGTTCTCAGACTCACACTCTTGCCTCACACTCTCAGGCACTGGGATTATAGGCATGTACCACCACACCCAGCTTCATGCATTCTTAAATTTTAGTTATTATTTGTACACAATTACAGCATACAGTGACTATTCATTGTAGACAATTGGTACATGTATGTTACACATCTTAATTCTTTCTTCAACCTCTTTCTCTCC
The DNA here is from genome assembly GCA_004027165.1 of Ctenomys sociabilis. Lineage (NCBI taxonomy): Eukaryota > Metazoa > Chordata > Mammalia > Rodentia > Ctenomyidae > Ctenomys > Ctenomys sociabilis. The sequence continues at coordinate 37,378 of PVKA01002767.1, forward strand.
CCTCCTTCCACCTTCCCACCATTTCTTGGTCCTTTTCTCTTTTGCAAAATCTCCCTGTCTCTTACCATCTGTCTTCTGTCTTGGTCTTTAATTTATTTATATTTTGAGAAATCAAGTGATATTTAAGCTGTCTGCCTGATTTATTTCACTTCACATTATGGCCTCAAGGTGCACCCATTTAATTGTACACAATAAAATACCACCCTGCCATATGTTTTACAATTTGTGCACAAAAACAAGCTAGTACTTAATTTTATCTCCATTCATGCATCAAACCGATTGTGTTCAGTTTATCCTTTCCTGGGCTTGCCTATACCCATTATCTCCTGGACTTTATACCACAGTGGGAAGTCTCCTGTTCTTTTTTTTTTATTTCATTAAGAAACAATTAGCAATGAGACAATTTCAACAATTAATACATTGTATATGGTTGTCTTCATAGTGGTTATTCATAGTACAAGATGCAGACATGATATCCTGTCCAAACACTATTAGTACAAATCTTTCTTCTCATTGAATTAAGAGAAAGTAGCTATATATCGATCCTAATTTGTATGTACAGATATAGAGTGCTTTCATTTGCACCCCTTTTTTGTTTAGTTTTGTCAGAGAAGGGTATTCCATTGCCAGTCCCACAAATAACCAGACTGGCAATGTCAGAAGTTGTTGTCTTGAGCCTTTTATAGCTCAGCATATTAATATGGCTTTACTTTTTATACCTCATTTTTGTACTTTTCTGCTGGATGGCCAAGACCAAGATAAACTGGGCGTGGCGGTGCATGCCTGTAATCCCAGCACTAGGGAGGCTGAGGCAGGAGGATTGTTGCGAGTTTGAGACCAGCCTGAGCTACAAAGTGAGCTTAAGGCCAGCCTGAGCTGCATAGTAAGACCCTGTCTCAAAAAGACAAAAAAAAGACCAAGATAAAGCAAGACCTGTATAACAAGGAATGTAACTTTTGTATCTGACAAAGTCAGTCAAATCCCCTCAGGATTTACTCTGAAACCCTGTACCACCATTTGTAGATCCTTTGCCAGTGTCAGCCCATGTGGATAAGTCACGCCCACTGCTTGACCAGTTTGCTCTCTGTGAAAGCCTGAGAGAATGCTTTCTTTCCTTAGGTTCACTCTACATCATCAATCATCTTCAGTTCTTAAGATGGCTTTTGCCCAGGTCTGACTCCCTTATTGGTTTTCAAGTACTCTGTGACCTTGGACAAGTGGATGAGCTTCTCCGTACTCTCAGTTGTATCATCTGTGAATTACAGATAAAGTTTCAGAGACTGGGAAGAGTTTCACTTGCCTCAATCTTTCAGCTCCTCCCATAAAGGTAAAAATCATTTTCCATTAGCACCAGCGCTATCTGAGCTCATGGCATGCTGCTTAACAAGGTGTTATTTGAAAATAGAAGTCATCTTTATCATTAAGTAAGCTAAACATTCAATTCTGCCATATAAGCATTCATTTAGATAAAGGCAGACAGTAGAGAGGAAGGGGGCAGAAGGCTTTGAAAGCAGAAATCTTGGGCTGGAAGAAGTCTTTGCCATCTGCTTTTCTTTCAGCTTTTCATTAGTGCACATCTGCTGTTGGAATGGTACATTCTTTGTAGGGCGTTGGGATACACCGGTGACATTGTTTACTCTCACTTTTCTCTTCGATGAAATAGAATCCTGCTGTGCTACCTATGTGTTTGCTGGCATGAAGAGCAATGTGTGTAAATAGCAGGAATTTAACCAAAGGCAGCTTTTAAAATACATTATTTGTTGAATTTATACTACTCATCAAGAACTTTGCTAAGTAAGGACCAGCCAGATAGCTCAGTGGTCTAAAGCACCTGTTTAGGCAGGCGTAGGAACTGGGGTTTAATTCCTGGCATGTCATGCCAGCCTGGCATGAGACTGGGCATGGTGGTGCATCCCTGTAATCCCAGTGCTTGGGAGCCTGAAAGGAGGAGGATTGCTACAAGTCTGATCTGTGTAGTGAGCCCCTGTAGACCCTGTGCTAAATACACATAAGTAAAGAACTTTGCTAAGTATATAAAATAGAGGCATAAAACACACTGATTGCTATGGCTCTAGGAATTAGGAGTATCTCTTAATATTCTAAGATACTAAGCCTTGACATGTACTGTAATTATTTTTCTTCAATATGCTTTTAAAATTTTGTTCACATACATAACTCTCTGCAATCTGTGCCTTATAGGGTTGGCCAGATAGCTCAGCAAGTTAAAGTGCCTTCAAGAAGGTGCAGGGAATGGGGATTCAATCCCTGGGGCCTGTCATGCTGGCCCCGTCCCTGGGGTGCGCTGAGATGGTGATTGGGTGTGGTGACTCATGCCCATAATCCCAGCTCTTAGGAGGCTGTAAACAGGAGGATCGCTACAAGTCTGATCTAGTAGTGAGACCCTGAACACCCTGTAGACTCTTCCCTAAAATACAAATAATAAAAAATATTTGCTTTATACTGAAAAATCTATTTGATTTTTATTGTTTTTCACAGCTTTAAATTCCAAATGCCCTTCTTCTGGGCTCAGATAAAGAGTAGTCATTCCCTAGTTTTTTTTATAAGCTTTAAATTTTCTCATTTAAATGTGTAATACATAGAGGAGGTATTCAGATACAAGGTGCTGAGTACTTAGTGTTTTTGAGGCACTTTCATGATGATGTTGGCTTGGTAGACTTGTACCCAGCTCGGGCTCACTCGCTCACCCTCTCAGCTGTCTACAGAAAAATGGGCTGAATTTCTTCATAAGGGCCAGTGGGAAAGAAGTACATATCTGTGCATTGTATCCCATTTAGTTCTCTCATTCTCTCTCTTTTTCCTTATGTATTTGGTACAGGGTCTCGCTACACAGCTTGGACTCATAGTGATCCTCCTGTTGCAGCCTCCCCAGGGTGGGGATTACAGGCACACATCACCATGCCAGGCCTTGGCAGCCAGCTTTGTGTGCCCAGGGGGCCAGCATGGCACACGGTTCCAGGGATTGAACCCAGGTCCTTGTGCTTGCCTAGGCATGTGCTTAAACTTCTGAGCTATCTCCACAGCCCTAGTTGTCTCATTTTTAACTGAGAAAATAAATGTAAATTTTCACCTCAATGACATAAATGTGGAAACTTTGAGAGAACATTTAACTCGGTTTAAAACCCTGGGGCCTCCAAACCTAGAGAAAATCTTAAAGGATGTGAGGTCCTATGATCACTCTTTAGCCTCCCAACCTCCAGACATCCTTTATCTGCAGGATGACCTCTTCTCATTGTGTTCATCTTCTCCAGAAGAACTGTAGAACCATTTGTTTGTGCAAAAGCGATTAACAAAACAAAACCTTGTAGAAGAACCATCGCTGACTCACCCAACCCCTCACATGTCCATTACTATGTATTTGTTTTTCACCATCTGAGATCAAACTCAGGACCTTGCACTTGGCAGGCAGGCCCTTATGCCACATCTCCATGAGGACAGGTTTCCATGTTAATTTGGCTTGGCTTGGAATACAGTTTTGCCAGACAACAGACTAGGGCTGAAGGGTCTTACTCTCCAATAATTGTGGACAATGATGGCTTCCTTCTGTTCATCTTGCTGGTCACCTGGGATCACTGTGCTGGTGTGGATCACCTTATGGATGCAGTATGGCACAGCAAGCCTTCTGTTAGTAAGTTCACTATATCCCATGGGCAGATGTGGGCTCCCTGCTCCGTGGTCATCCTGGAAGGCTAACAGCCCTCACCATCACCAAAGGCATCATCCTGAATGCTTCCCTCTTCCCCTGCGTGGAAAGGTGTAGAACCCCTCCCTGTGCCACCACCACCACATGTTCCAGACACTACAGAAGCATTAGGGCATTTCCATCTCTGGTCCTCTTAGGCTGTTCCCCTGGGAGCTTGGGGAGCAGGAAGGTGGCCCCTGTAGCATGGCCTAGGCACCGACTGCTGCCAGTTTCTAAACATAGCCAGATGTGGGGGTAGACCAGCACCGTGCACACACTAGAATGTGTGTAGAATGTACGTAACTCCATCTTTTCTTCCATGCTATCCTTTCTGCTCTATCCCCTCCTGTGTCAGGGTCACCTCGGCCCAGGCCAAGCTCTAGCATGAATGTGTACGTTACCACGGTCCAAATCAAGGCAGTCAGGGGCTGTCTTGGTTACTCTTTTCATTGATGAAACTAAATACCCAGCACTCCAAGTTAAAGGGTGATAGGTTTACTTGGCTCACAGTTCATAAAGGTTTTGGTCCCTAGGCAGCTGGCTCCAAGGCAGGGTGGCACATGGCAGAGGAGCATCACAGAGGAGAAACAGTCCATGGCAGGCAGACCATAGCAAAGCAAGCAAGGGACAAGACAAACCCATTGTATCCAGGCTACCAGGGATAAGGGTGGAGCCAGTCCAGTTGGTGGACAGATCTACCAGTCAGCCCAACAACGTTAATCACAACATTGCACCATGAATCACTCATACATTCTAGATTCAGCCACCTCTGAAAAAGCCCCACTTATGACTACATGAGACTTTGAGGGGACATCTCTGGACACAAGGCAGAGAGGCACAAGACAACCCCTTCCCAGAGTCCCAGCATCCATTCATCTTCTCCCTTCCATACACAGCATGCTCACTGCCTTGGTCCCCAAGGGAGGTTACAGCAAAACATTTCTTATGATTGATTGCTCTGAAGGCTCCCACACAGGCAGGCTCTAAACTATCGCCATCCATTTAGCATTTCCACAGCTGTCGCAGTGGGAGGGGGGGCAGTCTGTAGAAGGCCCTGCACAGGGTGAGGTTCAGACTACAGATGTCAGTCTGACCCTGCTCATGGATACACCCATGGGCTCACCACCTTTATGACAGAAACTGCTGCCAGCCAAGGCCAGAGGACTTCAGAGTGTGGGGGGTGGGTGGGGGTGGTGAGAGACTATGCTGAAACAAAGTCTTGGATCTCCTTCTTTTCTCAAAACAATGAAGAGAACTAGTCATGCGATAGAAATATGCCTTCAACCCATTTATTCTATCAGATGTGGCTCTCAACAATAGAAGTCAGAAAAAAAGAACCCTTCTCTCCACAAGGTAGTTTTCTTAAATAACCAGTTTCTCTCTCAAATGGCTAAGCTTTTGCCATTGTGTTGCATTGAAACAAAGCCCTCCTCCCTCTTACCACAGCAGGGCTCTCTGGCTCAATACAGTGTATTCTCCAACCCTCTCAGTTCTAGCACTGTCTCATGAGACCTTAAGTAATCAAGGGAAGAGAACCATCATTCTGTTCTGCTTAGCCCCTTTGTGCATGGGTGTCTCTCCCCATGGAGGCACAGATCCTGTCATCCATTCCTTGCATCTGTAGCGCCTAGGATGGCCCTGGAAATCAACACGTGTGTTGAGATAGTGGTTTCTAACAGCACCATCCTTTCCTCCTACACATCATGTAGTTATTTAGTGTTTTAAAAATTGATGACACTTATCACTTCCCCTGCTTGGCACCTGGGAAACGTCTTTTAAACTCCACAGCTGGAGAAGATTAAATATTGATAGTAGCCTGTGATTTCCTCCCTGAAGACGAACCAAGAGCAAAGACCAAACTCCACAGTTCCGTCATCAAAGATGGCATCAAAGGAAGACACAGACGCACTGTGAGGAGTCCAAAAGGCATTATTAATATCCTTTCCTTCTGTGGACCTGGCATGGCAGGCTCACACGTGAGGACATAAATTCACTTTGTCAGAGCAAACATTCCTCTCGGGGGGAATCCGCTCAACCTCAAGGAGAGAATAATGACCACAACCCACAGTCAGCAGGGGATGAGTGATTTACTGCTGCTAGGAAATTAGTGTTGCCAGAAAAAAAAAAATTGCTTTCATTTAAAATTCTCTTTAAACCATATGTATCCTGGCTCATGGGATAATTTATGTATCATTAGAAGCTAAGAAACATACATCATGCTAATAAATTGTCTCCTCGATTCACTGTAGTCAATAGCTCCCAGGGGTCTTTAAGAAGTCAGAGTTTTACTGTCCTTGTTAGATAAGGTGCTGTGAAATGTTCACACACTTCTCATTTATCCTGTTGCTCTAGCAGAGACAGAGAGCAAGAGAAACACTGGCCGCTGTTCTTACGCACTGCTTTGCAACAGCATTTGCTGTAAATGATGCCACAGTAAGGCAGTCAGGAGTCGTTTGCTTTTTCTAACAAACTGTCTACTTTGAGATTTGGCTTAAACCTTTCCCAGGCTATTAGACTTCTTCCTCCCAGAAACAGTGCCTTTGGCAGCTCTCCTACTTCACATCCCCAGGTAGACAGGGAGGACTGTGAACAAGCGGCTACAAAGCAATGGAGAAAAGGCACACAGCTGTGCTGTCCAGCCAAATTCAAGGGGCGCCACTGCGAAGTCTAGGGTCATCTGGCAACTGGGCAAATATGTTTGACCTTAGGAGTCCAATGCCTTAAAGCCAGTTATATTTCAAAAGAAAAATGTTAGTTGGAACACCAGAAAATGAGGCTCTTCATTGAAAAAGGATGGGGATGAGTAGGGGTTAAAAGGGAATGTCACTGTCCCCGACTACCTCCAAGCAACATGGAAACTGACCAGCACTGCCAGCCATGGGGTTCAGTCTCCATCCCGGCAAATAAGAGGCAGGCCCACAGCATCTCTCTGTGATGACATGAAAACGGTGTGCTCAAGTTCCCATGGACAAGCCATTCCATGAAAAGACACAGAGGAAGCTTAATTGTATATTAGTAAATGAAAGAAGTTAGTCTGGGGCTGGGGATATAGGTCAGTGGCACAGTGCCAGCCTTGACAAGTGCAAGATCCTGGTTCGATTCCTGGTTTAAAAAGAAAGAAAGAAATGAATCTGAAAATGCTGTAGGATGCTAACTCTCACATTCTGGAAAAATAAAAAGCTAGAGAGATAGTAAGAACTCAGAGGTTAGCAAGAGTCAGGGCCAGGAGGAGAGAGAGGGAGAGGATGGCCAAGCATGCAGAGGATTTTTAGGGCAGTGAAATTTCCCTATGATACCAACATGATAGACGCAATATTATTACACAGTTGTCCAAATCCACAGTGTCCACACCCACTGTGACTCCTAATGACACTGTGCAGCCCAGGGGGTGATGTGGCTCCTGCAGTGGGCTCATAGCAAATGGCACTCTGGTGTGGGCTGCTGACAGAGGAGACTGTGTTCATGTGGGAACGGGAAACAGAGCAGCCCTACTTTCGGTTTTGCTGTGACCCTGAAGCTGTTCTAAAAAAAAGTCATATTTTTCAAAAAGCAATTCCAACTCAGGTTTACTCTTTCCTTTTATTAAACCTATTACATTAAAAATTAGCAGACTGTATTCCTAGGCTTTCTTTAAATGCTCATGCTTTAATCGCCAAGTTGTATAGTCCTGCCTACAGGAGCAGCTACTTCACTTAGGGCACCCACTGAACAATGAACATAGGGGACCCCTTGTTTAAAAAACTGCTAAGAATTTCAAGCTTGTGATGGCAGAGCATTGAGTCAGGTACAGGGTTCTTTAACAAAGCATAGGCCACACAGCCACAGAGCTAAGTCCGCATATTATCAATACCAAGAGCCTTATCAATACCTTGAGTGTCCAGAAAGGGAAAATAGAGTTGTTCAGCCCTTGCTCGCTGGTTTCCTGTTTCTGTGCCATGCATTCGCTGTACTCAGGCCTTGTACTCTGTAAGCTCCCTCCTGTCTTATCAGACAGAGCTACTTCATGCTTGTGTTAGAGAGGGTGGGATTCTAGGTGTTTGTGGGAGAAAGACTCAGGACCACTGGGATACATAGCTGAGATGTTCAAATTTAAGGTCAGCCAAGCAAAAGTGAAATTTTCCCATGAAAATGAAGATAGATCTGGTGAGTGATAAAGTGACCTCTGCTCTGCTGAAATGATGTTACTGTGATGTGCAGCTGCCAAGGGCCAACTGTTTAGGTATATGGAATCATCTAGAAGCATCACAAGGCCTTACATTATCAGGAAGCAATTCTGCGGTCAAGACTGTGGTAGCATCTTACCATAATTCTTTTCAGAGATGGAGGTCTTATTGTGTTGCCTGTCCCGGAGTTTCTGGACTCCAGAGACCCCTCTGCCTTACTCTCCCAAGTAGTTGAGACAAGAACATGCTACCAGGCCTGCAATTTATCAAACATACTTTGCCATGACTTTAAGTCTCCTGAACATCAGCGGCAATGCTGGGAAATTCCTACCCAAAGGTCACTGAGCCCTGGAGTGTGAGCAGGGTTACTGCCCCTAAGGCAAAAGGCTGGGTGACTGCAGTTTTCATAAACCCAGAGCTCCCCATTTGGCCTTCTACTGGGTCAGTGCACTGCTCTTATGTTATTAAAGTACAGGCTCAGCAGAAGCTGGGGACCGTGACAGGAATCCCACAAAGAGCCCTGGCTGAATACACGCCCCCTCACCATTTTGCATTTACCACCTTGATCAGTGTGAGAGGAGAAGCACACTCACCCCTAAGTCACACATTCCAGCAAGTCTGGCCAAGACAGTAGGATCTTAGCAGAGGACTGAGAGTCTCACCAGGATGGAGGACCAAGGGTTTGTGATGCCCTGCACACTTCTGGGAGCTTTGCTCTCCCTTGAGCCGGAGGTGCCCTGGTGGCAGGCACTGATGCTGCTTCCCCCTCCTGTTGCTACTTCACAGCTAAGTGTGAATGTCTCGTGGCTGAACTGCTGATCACCTCCAGGACGAAACTGGGTCGGGAATATTGCAGACTTAGGACCCCAACCAGGACAAAGTCCACAAACGTGTGGTGAGCTCATTACAAACTGCAGATTTTCCTGGTTGACTCTGGTAAACAGAGTTGTGCATTTGTAAGTCGTGCAAGGAAACTGAGATCTAATCTTCATTGTGCACTCAGGAGTTGTGCCTATTCTATGCACTTTAGAATATTTTCTCTTTTTGAGATATGGTCTGTCTCTACAGTTCACACTGGCCTTGAGCTCACTTTGTAGCCCAGGCTGGCCTCAAACTTTCAGTGATCCTCCTGCCTCAACCTCCCAAGTGCTGGGATCACAGGTCTATGCCTATGCCACTATGTCTGTCTCTATGCATCTTTACCTTTTACTCACTTAATTCTCACAATCTTCATTTTACAAATGGGGAGATAGAGGCCTGGAGTGTGTGAAGGTTAGCCCTGGCTGTCAACATGAAGGGGTTGAAAGATACATACAGAGATGACTGCACTGCGAGGTGCTCATCTCATCCACTGATGAACCCATGAGGGAGTTCATAGGTGAACGGGCCATGAGAAAGTGCAGACTAGTGTGGGGAAGACGGTGCTTGGGGAATGACTCTGAAAGATTAATCTTTTCTTGGCATTCTTGTCATCCCAACCGCCATGGGATGCATGGATTTCTCTCTCATGCTCTTCTGTCACATTTCTGCCACAGAGCTGACCACAAACTGAAGCTTCTGAAACTGTGAGCCAAAAGAACCTTTCCTCCTTTCAGTTGAGACCTTTAAGAATTTTGTTCCAGCAAAAATTCTGGTTAACACAGTGTGACTTGTACAAGGAGACCCACGAGGGAGGGAAAATAGAAAAGCCCAGGCAGACAGAAGGCTGAAGTTGTGTTCTTAATATTTGCCCTGTGCAAACAGAAAACCCTGACAAATATGGCAGAGAATCAAAATGAAGGGATGCCTCACATTTCAAATCAATGCAAGGCCACATGAGTTAGGTTACTTAAATGCCAGCCTCAGTTTGGGGAGATTTATCATCATCACATAATGTTTAGGTAGGAAAGGACTTGTCCAAGCCATCAAAGCTACAGATGAAGCTGGAATTTGAGCTCAAGAGTGTCTTGAAGGCTCATAGCCAGTGCTTCCTACCATCCTCAGTTAACAAGCATAAAACATCATATCTGGCTTTGACTGCTCCACTACAAGCCAAGGAGGTGAATTCTACAAGGGATGCAGATGCCAGCACCAAAGTAGTCAGTAGAAAGAACAGGTCTTCTAACTTTTATGTTGAACTCCACACATGGAGATCTAAGAAAAGAACATAATTTGTCCCAGATATGTCTACTAGAGGAGTCACAAGAAGTTGTTTAAAACAGTTCAAACAAGTGACACACTTGGGAAAGTTATAAGTATTTAAAATTACTGAAAAGGAAAAAAAAATGCTTCCAAATATTCAGGGTAAGCTTGGAAAAGACTTTTTTCCTAAAAGTGTGTTGTCCAGCTTAAGTGTAAAGAAATAGAAGCAGTGAAACAGAAAATGTTCACATGAGAAAGGGAGGAAGGATGGGGAAAGAAAGGAAGGA
>PVKA01002767.1:47748-120003 GCA_004027165.1 Ctenomys sociabilis
AAAAAAAAAAAAAAAAAAAAAAAAAAAAAAAAAAAAAAAAAAAAAAAAAAAAAAAAAAAAAAAAAAAAAAAAAAAAAAAAAAAAAAAAAAAAAAAAAACAGAAAAAAAAAAGATATATCATGTACAAGTACAGATTCCCTAAGATAAATGTGAGCATTACGTATATATAAAATGTACTAATTTTAAAAAGAAAGAAAAGGAAACATAAAAGTCAATAAAAGAGGGGGCTGCAGAGATAGCTCAGTGAAATAAGTGCTTGCCTGCCAAGTACAAGGTCCTGAGTTTGATCCCTGGTACCACCAAAAACAAAGCCAATAAAAGAATACCAGGAGCATGAAAGACCATCATTAATCTCATATTCAAATGGCAGTCATGACTGCAATCTAAGCAAGAGGAGATTCTGTTCAAGGAGAAAACTAAGTCCATAGGGATCACTCAATTAATAAATGATTCAAACACAAACCTGGATCTGCAGTCCTGTGAATGAGTCTAGAACCACTAGTTTAATGGTCTGCAGTTTAAAAATCAATCATAACATGTTTTTATTTTTAAAAATTAACAAAAATAACTTTAACAATGGTTCTATATGTAGGCTATTCACTTACTCTGTTACCCATTTTAATGGTGTTAACTGGATGATTTTCTCTGGCTAGATTTGATATGCACACATGAATGAGGACAAAGAACAAAGAGAACAACAGAAGGAAAATCAGGCAGGGACATAAAGGAGAGAGGCACAGCCACAGCCAGGGAAAAGGAGGGATAGCCTGTGTCTCGATTGCTTTCTCAGTACTGAGACCCAACACCCCACACGTACAAGCTGAAGGAGGAAAAGCTTCTTCCGGCTCATAGGTTGTGGAGGGTTCAATCCACAGCCATCTGACACAGGGGCAGCACAGCCCGGTGGATGGGCACCACAGGTGTGACACAGTCCATGGCACAGAGCGCAGGAAGCAGAGAGAAAGAGATCAAGGGAACAGCAGGAAGGAACAGAGCCAGGGCTCACCTCATGATCCACCTCTTCATCCAGAACCACCTCCTAGGAGCAAATGTGGTACAGTCCCCATGACCCAGTCACCTCATGAAGCCTTGGAAGACAATGTGCACGTAAACCGGAAAACACAAGGATCAGAGTCCTGCTTAATTCAGATTCTACTCTTCATCAATAAACTTAAGATAGCTGACCCCTGGGGTAGTTCCAGTAGGAAATGTATCTATGTATGAAGTGATCTTAATCTCTTAAGTCATTATCCTAAACGTGTCTTGAATAACTTCATACTAGCTCCTACATCTTCTTTGCTGCTTTTAAGAAAATTAGAAATCCTTTTGGTCGACCAAGCAGTTAATACAGATGTGATCTGAATTTTAACTAGTAGATATTAGGCAATAACACATTTTAATAACTACTTTAATGTGATATAGTCTAATAAAAATAAATTTATTTATTGAAAAATATACCTTATTTCCTTGCTTGACAAAGTTTTGTGTCCAGCACAGGGCAGATTAGGTGTTAAGATGAATGAGGAGTTCTATAGTTTACAGCTACATGTCTTGTGTGTATAACCAAGAATTAGCACAACTGACATATATTCTGTTTTCAGGTTAGCTCATTGACCATGCCAGCAGTCATTTCACGTATGCTGAAGAAGAAAACTCACAGGAAAATAGGTGGAGAAATGTCTACTGCAAGACGTCTCTTTGATGAGTAAGTGGGTCTTTTAAGTGGCTTTCACAACCAACTACACTTCTGTGAAAGTCATAAGATAACAAGAAGTTTTCAAACCCAAGAATCGCTTTTAAAACAAACCCTTACCCGACAACAGACCCACATCTTTAAATACAAAACTTTAAATATCTTTGTTCTGCACACTCTGAAATATGACTTCTTCACTTATGACTCATGTCATAAATTAACAGATGAATAGACAGTTTCACTGTTGCTGTTCAGTGGTGCTAATGTCCAACAGTAGCCTGTGGTCTACTCTTCATTCTCCGCATTTATAAAAAAGTAACTTTGAAGCTTCAGTTGTGGTCAGCCCGCTGAGAGTTGTTCCTCTTTCTCAGTCCATAAGTAAGACAATCCTTGTAGAAGGGCTGGTGCAACGCGATGGAGGTCCCTCGGCACTGCAGCAAGGAGGCCGAGATTCGTCTTCTCAGAAGAACTCAGTTAATAAGTATCAAGGGGTCATCACTTCCTCTCCTACAATAGGATGGGGGAGGAGAAAAGAAAAGAGAGCAAGGACTTAAAACTCTTCACCAAGAACTTGGAGCAAATTCTATACTCCAGACACACATAGGTTATACTAGGAAACACATAAGAAGAAGAGGAAGAAAGACATGAAACTTGAGTAGAGGATTTTCAGAAACAACTGTGTGCAGTTCTGCATCCCTTAGAGCCTTCCCACCCTTTTGCCAATGAAGTCTTATTGGTAGTTGCAAGGACCTGTTTTCCTCCTTCACTGCAATAGAGAATGTTGAATTTATATCTGTTCATCAAGCATGTCTTTCCAAAGAACCATACCACTTTAAGCCTGGAAGAGGCTTCAGGGGACCAACTCGCTCACCCTGATGAGATTGGAGGGGTCATGAAGTTTAGAAGTGGTCACTGGGCACACCTGATTAGTGGCAGGGTCCAAAACAAAAACAAAGAAAAAACAGGTGCTCTGTCAGCTGCTCAAAGAGAACCACTGTGTAGGGTCACCAAGCTGCTCTACTGAGAAAGCGTAAGCACATGCACACCCTGCAAGAGGTAAAGCTGCAGGGCAGGGGGCCAAGGAGATGGCTCAGTGGAATAAGTGCTTCGGGCCTGAGTTCAATCCCCGGTTCCGCCAAAATAAATAAATAAACAAACAAACAAATAAATAAATACAAAAGAGGTAAAGCTGGAATAAATGGGTGCCCTCCATCATGGTCACCAGACAAGGGAAACCAGACCTGACCTCAGAGTGCCCAGGCAGCCCCCGTGAGATCCCTCTCCAATATTTACTCTCCATTCATAGCCTTCCTTTGATTTGTTTCATTCTTTGCTCCTGGGCTTGAAGCATATGAAGGTAAAGCTTTTGATGGGGTCTAAGGCACTGCTTCTTAGCAGGATCCCATTGCAATTCATTAGTGCTCACTGTGACATGAGATCTTCACTTACTCTCTGCAGGGTCCTTCCCAGCCCCATGAGGTTGAAGCTTTGGTCTGAAGACTCCACTGATATCACCCTAGCTGCCTTCACCAAGAACTACTTTTTGGCCACACTTGGCAACAAATACTTCTGGCCTTTCTTTTTGGTAATAGGAATTGAACTGAGGACCTTGCATTTGCCAGGTGGGCACTATGCCACTGAGCTATATCTCTGGCCCATAGATTCCTCTGAGTTATCATTAATATCTTCTTTTTTCAAAACTTTCATCATTTAGTTCTGTTCAACAGCTTCCTCTCCCACTGGCTGTGAGTCTTTCATTCCTGCAGTGAGCACACGCTGCATCCCACCAGGTACCTTCTGAACAACCTCAGAGGGCCGCAGGGCCCTCCTCCCCTGCCAGATCCAGTCTCAGTGACAAGGGCTCCAGTACACTTTTTAAATAACTTCATTAGTCTAAGGCTGCAGCAGCAAACACTGAACATCCTCCTAGAGCTCTTTGCAATGCAAACCAAGGACGCCAGAGAGCTGTCAGTTACTTCTCAGAAGTCAGGGCTGCTTTTTCCAAAGAGCATTTTCCCCCTTAAAGTTAACTACATAATAGAAGAGTGACTCCAAGACACTTCCTCTGTCCAGACTGACTCTTAGGAGGCAGCTGCCTATTAAGAGAATTTATTTTCTTTGTCTCAGTTTCTTCAGCAAATAATTGAAGGCTCTGAGAAGATGAAATGTGATTTTGAAAACGTACCTCTTGTCAGAAGGCCTCATTTCATATTTACCAGACATTCTTTGGATATTCTCATTCCTATCATTTCAAATCCCAGGATGCTATACAAATTGATTTGCAGAAGAATATATCCTGTGATTCTAAGCAGCAATTATGTGCTCTCATCTTCTTTTAGGTGTTAGATTTAGAGGATCCTTCTCAAAAAACACAGGTATGATGTACTTTAAGTCAAGAACTCTTACCCCTGACTTCAGATTAAAACACATATGGGCACATCTAAGAAAGCTCATTTGAACTAGTTTGAGTAATTGCTGGAATTACTCAAACTACTGGGAGGTACACCTTATCCCATGAGATCTGGACCATTTTGTTTGTTTGTTTCTTTTAATAAATTTAGGACAGGATCTACAGGATATACAGGGTCTCACTATGTAGATCGGACTCATAGTGACTTTCCTGTTTTCAGCCTCCCAAGTGCTGGGATTACAGGCACGCGCCACCATGCCCAGTCTCAATTGCTATCTCAGCACACCCTAGGGATGGGGCTAGGGCTGGCGCGGCACACTGGGGATCAAACCCCAGCCACTAACCCCAGCTACTACGCTCTGCCTAAGCAGACTCTCTAGTCCACTAAACTATATGGTTGGCCCTTGGACCATTTTCTTAAGAATTCAGACAAATAGTAAGCAAAGTGTAGGTGGCCAGGAAACAGCTACTACTGCATGTTTGCCACCAAGGGCAAACACGGACTCCCATTTTTCTCAAGGTCATGGGGGCCACATACTGTGAAAAAAAGAGAATGGTTTTGGATAGTCTCTGAGTTCTACCTCCAACAACAAGAGCGCTGACCTCTTCCTTGGGCCATCCATCTAAGAGTCCAGTCTCTGAACTTTAGGGACATCCTTCATGCCTTCCTGCAGGGGTCTTGTGATAACCCAAAGGGGTGTAGAACATGTAGCTTTACACACAGACTTGTTTTACAAGAAATAATTCATTTCTAGATCCAATTTGGGCGGAGGAAAGAAAAAGAAAGTTGAAGTGTTTCCCACAATAAGCCAATTTCAGGGCTGAAAACACCATTAACCCTGAATGACTTTTCCTTAAGCTACAAAGTTCACCTCAGCAGTGGGGAGGCTGACCACAGCACTGACCTCCTCAGGCAGCAGGCACAGGACAGGCGGGCCAGGCTCTCAGTCGTGGGCTGCTCCTTGCTGCTGCTCTCCTTCAGGAATCCCTGCAGATCTGTCTCAGGAAAGCCATTCTGCTGATATTTCTTTGAAAAACCACACAATGCTGTCATTTTATACAGTATGAAAAATTGCCAATAAGCCAAATTCACCTTTACTGAAATAAAACTTTCCCACGAGCCTCGCTCAGATCCAAAGAGTGCTATTAAAACAATGATGAATGAATCTGTCAAGTCCCAGAATAACCAAGCAAGGGCCTCCATGGGAACAGCGAACCAAAAGGAAAGCTCCAGGGAGTCTTGGAAGGTGTGTGGCCACACCAAGAGGATGCAGGAAGTAGACCAAAGTCTAGAGCTCGCATGCCAGGACTGAGACCAGAGAAGACTTCTGGTTCACATACTGCCACGCAGGAGACTCTACTTCCTCTGGTTTTCATGGAAGATGGCTGCTGAGTGAAGGCTGAGTTTTCCAAGCAGACACAAACACCTCAGGGCCCTCTGCTCTCACATCTTGTGAGGTCAAGATTTTCTGTCCTGTCTCATCTCTCCAAATGCCAGGGGCCTGGCTGTCCTGTTCATCAGTCTGGGGAAGGTTCAGCAGGTGGTGACAATTCAAGGGGACTAACTCAGCCCTCACAGAGCTCTGGATCCAAAGCAGGACTCTCTGACCTCAAGCACCTGCTGCGCAGACACTAGCCCCTGAGGAAGCAGACTTCCTTAAAGCTACCAATGAGTTAAATGGGTCCATTCTGGAAGGACAGGGTGTATTGGGTGGTTTAGGAAGGAAAAAAGGCTACACAGCCTAAAGACTACTCTTTCATTATTTAAAGGACAGCTGCACATGCAAGCAACCACGCCGTCCTGTGTGGGGAACGGCAATACCTGAAAACGTACCCTCTCGATCCTCAGTTTTGGGTGGCCACACAGACGGCTTCATTGGTCACTACCGCAGCAACAGCCCAACTGCCGGACTCAGCCTACCCTTTCTCTTTTCTGGTATCTTTCTCATAGGCACCTCTAAACCCACCCACTCCAATCTAGGTAATGGACAAAATCCTAAATCCATATTTAAAATCAGCTTCTAGCATGTAAAAGCTTTACTCTCTACAAACCCCTGAAAGCCTGAATGCAAGGATAATATTCTCTGGGACGATTATGCCAAGTTACAATCTACACAGAGGGTGCAGTGGTTTAGGGCAGCAAATATTGGTGCTTACCTTAATAGTATCATAAGAATCGGTAATAAGTGCGATGAAAAGGCTGAGAATCATATATATGAAAAGGCTAATGAAGGAATAGAGGTACAGACGGCTGAACAGCCACACCAGTGTGCTCTTCTGTTGAATCTGAGCAAATGTTGCAAACATGTCATCACCGTTGACCAGAGAAAACAGGCACTCAGCGACTATGTTCAGATTTTCAAACTGTAGGGGAGAAACAGCAATTAGCTTCTGGGATAAAGTATCCTACAACGCACAGAGATGTTATTAGCTTGTTAGCATAAAGCTGTTTTTCTCCTTAGAAGTAATTTATTGATTTTTAAGACAGCTAGAACATGACAAGAATAGGAAGCTATTCCAAATCACACTCTTAAAGATGATATCTTGCTATTTGCCTTGGTTTCTTCCTAAGCGCCCTTTAGATGCTTCTGCTCACATTGTCTAACAAATTTGGACCCTGATTTTTTTCTTCTACTTCACACAAACATCTTATGTCATTCACATATTGAGAGCATTTATCAGGGCTGGGGAAGAAGAATAAGCACCTGCCTAGCAAGGGTAAGGTTTTGGGTTCAATCCCCAGTACCACAAACAAACAAAAAAAAAGTTTAGGCTGGGGAGATAGCTCAGTGGCTTCAGAGCCTACCTGGCAAACACGAGGTCATGAGCTGGATCCCCAGTACAAAATTACAATAATAACAATGTTAGACAGCATTTACCTCACAGGCTACTCCTTCAAACTTCTAAATTAATTATTTCCCTGACACTGGAATTCTGTTTGCTATTATAAACATCAATGCAACGAACATTTCTGTGCATAATGTTTTCATTCCTGTTAGTAGATAAAAGTTTTCATTTTTCTCCCCTCCTCTGCCCCACCACTAGCGAGGAATGAGCCCAGTGCCTTCCCACTGAGCTGCATCCCCAATGCTTTCAAAAAGTGCCTCTTTATTCTGACAGAGCATTGCCCAGACTGTGTAAGTCACTAAGTTGTCCAGACTAAGCTTGACCCTTGATCCACCTGCCACAGCCTCCCTCAGTACTGGCATTACAACATGTGCCACGATGACAGGCTAAATAAGTTGTTATCATTTTTAAGGCTGCAATCTGCCAAATTACTCTGTGGAAGCACTGCAACCAGCCGCACATGGAAGCGAGTGGGACGTAACAAGAGATCCAAAAGTTTGGTTAAACAAATGGCTTTCCATAGCCTTTCCAACCAGAGGTCCAGGTAGTGCTGCAGAGGCAGGAAGTATTGGGGGGGGGGTGGGGGGGATAATAATGGGTGATGGTGCCCATCTGTCCAAGCAGATAAGCCCTGAGGCCCTGCAGTAGAGCTGGGATGCCTGGGAAGGAACAGGTGAGTGGCCATTGGCATTGATTCCCCCAGGGGAAGGAGGCAGGGGCAGGGAGGGGAGGGAAGGGCAACTGTGTGGAGGTAGGTGCTGAGCCTTCAGGTGCAGGGGCAGAGAGGACGCCTGGGGCACACTGCCTGGGGCCTCTGGGGTCCTTCTGCTTGAGGCTTCCTTGAGCTCATAACAGAAATATAACTATAAAAGTGACAGGGCCTGATCTGAACCTCTCAAAATAACCAAAGTCATGCAGAAGAACTGGAAAAACCCAGCCAGAGGCAACCGTAGAGTCCACATAGAGCAGGAGCATCCTGGCCAGAAAAGGGCAGGGAAAATAGACATCTGTGTCGGGCTAAGCCCAGGAAGTGTTAATGGCCTCAGTCCAGCACAAGGTCAGGAAGAAACACTGGCCCACGGTGGCCTGGTGAATGTGTCCACCTGGATCCCAGGAACTGACCAGAGATACCACTGGACACCCCTGGGATCCTTGCTTAGAGGGGCTGACAAGCGACAGCAATGGCTACTCAATGCGAAGAGCAAGTACTCAATAAATGTGATTCTGGGGCCGGTATGTTAAACATTAACTGAGTATTAAAAACTTCCAAAGAGCTTTCAGGACCTAATTGGCAAAAGACACTATTGTCTTTGGGGACACAGATGAAATGAGTTACTGTACAGTTGTGATCTCAGTTCTGCCCTTACAGATCAGAATCCACATGTCCCTGAAGGAAGGCATCACGGCTTGGAGAAATCCAGGTCTGCGATGAGCGTCTAAGGCAACTTCCCCTGGGAGTTGTGCTGCTGCTTGTCACACAGTCAAGTAAACCTCCTACCACCCTAACCCGCAGAGGGGCTTCTCTTCCACATTTCTCTATGTTTTTCATGGATTCCAATCTCCTATCAAAGAAACATTTGCTTCAAAATAATAAAGTACTTATTCACTAACTGTTCCCTCCCAGGCCAGCGAGATAGCTCAGCAGACTTAAGCAGCTGCTTAGGCAAGTACAGGGACTGGGATTTGATCCACAGGACCACATGCTATGCCAGCCCCACCCCTAGGGTTCACTGAGCCAGCCACCCTGAGCTGGCCACTGAGACCAGGCATGGTGGCACATGCCTGTAATCCCAGCACTGGAGAAGCTAAAAACAGGAGGATCACTATAAGTTCAGCTGCATAGTGAGACCCTATGCCAAATGCAGAAAAAGTAAAATAAAATCTTCCCCTCCCTCAGTCTTCAAAGGCCTTTGTGTTCCTATGACATCTTTTTCTGTTCCATCTTTTCTACTCCACTCTGTCATCAGCTCTCCTAGCTAAATTATTATGCAAACATCCAAGGATGTCTCAACCTCTTCACCCTCCAGTCGAAGCTACAAGAAGATTTCATAGAAGGTGAGTTTAAAGTCACTTCTCTTAAGGTTACACGGTGTCCAAATGCAAAGCAGAGCTCCAAACCGAAAAGGCTGAAGGAAGTTCTTCAGCCTATGGCTCTAATCTTCTCATCAGTACTGACATCCTGTGCTTGTCTCCTGCATGGGATATGGCCAGCCCTGTCTTTTCCTCATGGTATTTATTCTCTTCATCTCCTATATTCTTCTTCCTCTGCTGTGCCCAGCCAAGTCAACACTGAGGGCTAACTATACATCTCCTACAAGACAGACTTCTCTGGAGCTCTCGCCCTTCTCTGCTCTCTGTACCAGCAAGAGTTACAGAGTAAACTTGGGGACAGATTCTGATCACTCCTGATCACACTTCTCCAAGCTCTGGTTGGCAATCGAAGCTGTGTCTCACACTTCTTGTCCTGTGGCTAGGCCAGACAGGGTACAGTTGGGGACTGGTCATGCCCGGGCCTTTGCCAAATCAACAACTCTGATGTACTTGGCTAAAGTGACCCTCTGTAGAGACCTAGAGGGATGACCCAGTTGAACAAATCATTTAATTTGTTAAATGATTAATAGCAAGACAGGACGCTGCATGAATACTTTCTATTTTCTCTACTGGCCTTCAATAGGAAGTCAAAGCTTGTTTCTATAGATGCCTGTTGTAAACCGGCAGCAGCAGGGCTCCCAAAGTTTCTTTTGTGATTTGGTCAGTTCCTCTATTTAGTTTCAATAACCTTATGAGTCTACTTCAAGTTTCAGAACTGCAAATAGCTAGGTGGTTAGCACTTAGCAACTCTACTCTGTAGTTTCCTCATTAGCAATACAGACACAATACCAAGCTCATCCTCACTTTATGCATGGCCATTCTACTTCCCTTCCCCCTGTGCACCTAAGAATTATTTTAGACTAGCAAAAATGCCAGAGCAGAGACCCTCAAAAATGAGGTGATGGGTGTAAAACCTGTCATTTTACAATGACAATCATTGGCTCTGAACCAGTAAGTCTCAATGACCAAATTCCATAGAAATGAAGTTAAAATATTAGCTACATGAAGTCCTAATGTGGCTCCAGGTAGAAGGACCACATACAAGCTTTAGTTCTTGAGAGACTGTAAACCCCTCAAAAGCAGATACTACTATTTCCTGGTACCATAAACAAACAAACAAATAAACAGCTCATGGATATTTCCATTAAAGTCCTCACAGATTCTATGGAATCACAAAAAAAAAAAAAACATTCATTTCAGAAATGATAATTTTGTGAACTTAAAAAGAACTTTCACTTGATGCAAACCCAGTCTGTAGTAGCTCATTTCAAAGAATGATAGAAAACTTACTTCAAGAGCTGGTGGTAGGAATCTCATGCAACATTTAGGTAAGAATTTTAACTGGCTGCAATTTGTGGCTTGAATAAAGGTGCCAGGCAGGGTCTGCAGATTTTTACCCACAGCATCAGAAAGGCCCAACAGCTTTTCAATGCCTTGGTCTTCGAATTTGTAAGATGGGAATTGTGCGAGGCTGTTATTTATCCCTCATAGAAGGCAAACTCCTCTGGAAATGTAAAATTCACACCAAAGTGATGTTTAATAATTCAAGATGAGATTTGGAGGAACCTCAACAGCTCTGTCCCTCTGTGCTCAGACATAGTGCAAGGACGTGGAGCCAAGGTCCATTAGCGACAGAGAGGAGCAGCAGCAGGACACCCTCTGGCTGAATCAGTGGAATTAGATGTGGAACAGGAAGACAGGAAGCTAAAGTGGTGAGACTTTGGCTACCAATCAAGCAGCAGTATCAAATTATATCTTTCCTGATACCTCCTCTTTGGAGTTGTCTTTGTTGTTGTTATTTGAATTAAAGAATTAATTCACATTAATTAATTAATTTCACATCCAATGTTGCTGTGACTTTAAGAATACTAGAAAATGCTTGTGATAATTCTTAGCTTTCTATGGCTTTGGGTGACACTGAAATCCCTCTGGTTCAGCAGGTACAGGCAGAATCTGAAAGTGTTGATAGTTGGGATTAATTTGGTGAGAGGAGCTACAGAGGGTAGCAACTTTCGTTTTAGAAAATTTCTAAGTTTGGATTCAAAGAAGCAGCAATATAAGTCAGAAAAAATATATATATTCAAAAATCAGACTGAAATGCTTTCACTGCACCAACTTGCACATTCATTGAATTAACTCAACTATGAGTTTCCCAATCAGCCTTGCTACAAATGGGAGGGACGGAGAAGAAAGAAGAGAGGGTCAGAGGAGGGTGGGAGAAAAGAGAAGAGGGGAGAAGGGGAAAGGGGAGAGGAAGAGGAAAGGGGAGGAGGAAGAGAGGGGAGAGGAGATGGGTGGGGAGGGGAGAGAAGAGAGGAAAGAAGAGTAGGAGAAGGAGGGAAGGGGGAGAGAGAGGAAGAGAGATCGTAAAAGGGCCTGCTGGGCAATGCCAGAGACATCCCTTCCCCATGGACTTCCACAGAGGGATAACAGGAGTCTCGCATTAAGCAGGAGCCACACCTGGAGGTGCAGCGCCCTAAATGCGAGCCACTCACCATGTGTGAGGCCCAAGCATCTGACAGGGAGCACACTGCCTCAGTCACTCTTTTGTCACAGACAAGAATACCCAGCGCCCACAGCCTATGGGGAGGGCTCTGGCTCACATTTTTAGGTTGAAAGGTCTGAGTTTATAGTCAGCTGGTGCCAAAGCAGAAAGGCAAGGTGCCAGGGCCCAGGGGAGGACAGCTGCTCGGCTCCTGGCAGCGAGGAAGCCTGCAGCAAAGGGAGGAGCCGGAGGGAGGGCGCTCTCCAGGCCACAGCTGCGGGACCCACATCCAGCCGGACCCCCGCCCTTCACCGCATGCTCGCCTCTGGTGAATGCAGCGGCAGCGCAACCTAACTGTCGTGGGGACTAAGCCCCACCTCTCACACAGGAGCCGAGGAGGACCATGAGGACGCAGTAGGTCCGCAGCGCAGCGCTCCTCTGGCTTCAGATGTGCCTTGAGGATAAAATAAGACCGTAGATTGCAAAGGCTCAATACCACCTCCCCCAAGAAAGCACAAGATCTTTCCTTTTTTTCTTTTCTGTATTTAGGACAAGGGTCTACGCGGTCTCATTACGTAGACCGGACTCAGTGATTCTCCTGTGTTCAGCCTCCCAAGCGCTGGGATTACAGGTGTGCGCCACCACGCCCAGGCTCAATCGCCGCCTCCGCGCGCCCCGCGGGCAGGGCCAGCTTGGGCATCAAACCCCGGCCGCAGGTGCTTTAGAGCTATCAGACCAGCCCTCTGCGCAGAATCTCAATATGTTACTTTATTTACAAGCTGAAGTAGTATTTTGGCTATACTAGGCTCAACAAAATACATAATTAAAATCAATTTCATCTGTCTCTTCATTATTTTTAATGTGGCTCCTAGAAGACTTTAAAGTATGCACAAACCTCCCATTTGTAGCTCACATTATTTTTTTTATTGGCTGGTGCTTGCCCAGAGAATCCCAGTTCACCTAGACCATTGGAAAGTACAAAACACAACACTCGGAAATACAGCCCGGCTCCCGCAGCAGGCAGCGTCACGGTGCACTAGGTGCTCTTGATACACGCATCAAAAAGAGTAAGCCTCGCCAGGTGACTTGTCTCTCACAGTTCACCCGGAAATACCACCCCGTTTCTTGAGTCAGACTAAGGTTTTTTTGTTTTGTTTTGTTTTGTGTGTGTGTGTGTTTTCTTTTTTCTTTTTTGCTATGGTACGCACTAGATAATGCCAAGAAAAGCTTTGCTGCGATCACTCAAGAGATTAGGTGGGCTGCAAGCCGAATACTGTCTCTGCCATTCACCATCTAGGTAATCTCAAAACTCCACTTAATATTAAGTTCCTATTTTCTATAAATGAATAACAGCATTTTCCTCAGGGAAATGGAGGACAGGTGTAGGAGTCTGAATCTCAAGGTTCTCCCCAAAGACCCACACCCGTGAGCCTCCCGCTGGCGGCACTCGTGGGATGCAATGGAGCCTTTAAGAAGTAGGTCTAGGGGGAGGAAGTCAGGTCATCGGGGATGTCCCTCGGTAGGATTACCGGGACCCCAACCTCTTCCAGTCTTCCTCTTTGCTTCTCAGTTGCCGCGAGGCTAACGGAGCTCACAGTATGGGCTCCATGATGGACTTGACGCAGCCCCAACGACAGTGAGGCCAGGGGGACCATGGACGGAGCCTCTGAAACCATGAGCTTAGAGACACTTTCCTGCTTCAGAGCCGACCCAGGTACGTATTTTGGCACAGAGGTGGAAGGCTGAGGAACGAGGGTGAACACAAGGGAGATAAAGACTGAGTACCATTCAGAACGGTAGCCATTTAGTAAGATTCAAGCAACATTAACTGAAAGCCTTTCAGATTAAGGAAGGGTTGAGAGAGACAGGAAGGAGGGGTAAAGGAGATAGGATCCCTTGCCCTAAGGTCTTCCAGGGCAATTCCAGCAACAAATTAAAGCCAAAGCCTAGGCTCCCATGGACGCCACACGGTGCAACATTGCCCTCTAGTGACAAAGAAGTAGAGCAAGCTTTCCAAGGAGGTGGAAAGGAGGAAGATGGTGAATTTTCCTGAAAGCCAAGACAGCAAGTTCTCCAGCTCAGAGATGTTAAGGACCAATTCTTACTCATGAGTCACCTTCAAAGCAATGATGTGGACTTGAAAAGCAATGCATTTACTAAGATTTACCATTAACCCGGGGTTCATCATTGTTAATTATACAGTGTTTCAAACAACAATTCTCTATGGACATTTTATTTTGTGGCGGGCTCAGCCCACCTTGGGGGCAGGGCTAAGCTATCTCGCCGACCCTCTATAGACATTTTGAATGTTGACATAAAGAGAATGCAGCCAAGCCATGTGGGGTCGCTGGGTTTTCTTTTGTTGGGGACAACAAGAAGGTTTGGGGCTCACGGTAAGCGCGCTTCATGCACAGTTTGCAAACCAGATTTGATCACAAATTTTGGATAACGCAGCTATCGAGGTCGAACATTTCAATGTAGGGTTAAACCATTACACAAACTCAGAAACAATCTTCTACATTTTCCACTTCTTCTCTCCTTGAAGAGCACCCAAAGATGCTCCAGGGAATGTCGGGGTGAAAGGACAGAAAACACAGACATACTCCCCGCGATGCTTAACGAGCAAGCTGCAAGTGTGAGCTGCTGGGTTTTTTATTGTTTCTTTTGCTCCAATAGCCTCAGACCCGTGGATGAAAAATTATGTGGTAAAATAACTCTTTTTACTTTTTTAGGCTGAGAACAAGGACAGCTACCTAGGTCATTTCATTTCCTGAAAGACCCAACAAGCAAATTTATTATTTTAAACCCAGAGCACCTTGGCACATCTTTGCTGCTCTTGAGATCCTCAGGACGCCGGAAGTTCAGGCATAGTCTGAACCTCAGCTTCTGATTTTTAATAAGGCACAGTGATGATAACGTTATGAAAACCACTCACTCTGACAAGATACGCTTGCACTAAAACCAAATGTGAAGCGGTCATTTCAGGAAATATTTCCCTGCCTTCAGTCTCTCTCATTAGCTTGGCTGAAAACCTTAACCCTTTAAACTAGGGAGATTTTGTAATTTTTATTTTTGACTGTAGCGATCTTGTGTCCAAATATTTCTTATCTGATAATCAGCTGGGTGCCTATGAATCTGACTCAGACAACTCCGACCTGTGCTTGCCATTGTTTTAATATCTTAAAGTTTACTTTAACATCGCAAAGAGGAAAAGAAAAACAAAATCCGGAGACAAAAAATATCTGCTTCCTAGACTGGGCGTGGTGGCACACGACTGTAATCCCAGCACTGGGGAGGCTGAAAATGGGAGGATTACCATGATTCTGATCTGTGTAGTGATACCTTGTAGATCCTTTAGACCTGTACTAAAAAATAAAAATAAATAAATAATAAAGATATCTGCCTCCTTAGATCGAGAGAGAGGAAAGCAGTGCTATAAACCCAGCAAAAGGGTCCCATGCCTGGTGAGAGAAGGAAGGATTATTGCCATTCACCTTGTCATGGTACGGTCCTAAAACAATCCAGCCACAGAATGTGTAGCCCAGATAAATCATGCCAGCACAGGCAGAGAACCGGAGGACTTTCGGCAGGGAGGCTTGCATTGTTAAGATGAGCAGCTGGAAAAAAGGGGAGAAAAAGAAATTAACAGAAAGTAGCTATGAGAACCTGCGGAAGAAATGCCCTCTGCTGTGTTGTGCTTCCCGATGCCACGTGCTTACATTGTATGCTTGGAAATAACCCAGGTATCTGATGACTCCAACCCAGACGAAGAGCGTAGACGTCCCCAGCAAAATGCTGCAGAGATTGTAATTCGTGAGATTCTAAGGAATAAAGAAAAAAGATGTATGAGTAAAATATTGTACTCCCCTCACCTTCTTTATCTACTTTAGGGTTTAGAAAGTGATCCCGAGGGCTGGCGAGACCATGCCAGCCCTGACTCCAGGGTGGGCTGAGCCTGCCACAAAAAAAGTGATTCTGAAACCAAACACGTGGTTTAGAAAAAAATGGATGCTAAGAGGTTTGGTTTTGTTGTGGTTTTCTAACTTGTTTTATAGTAATGGGGATCTAAACTAAGGCTTTTGCATCAAACTACATTTCCAGCTCTTTTAAATTTTTGAGACAAGGTCTTGAAAATTGCTAGGTTGTCCAAGCTGGGCTTGAGCTTACCACCCTCCTGACTCAGCCTCCCAGAGTGCTGGGACTTCACGGGATGACTACCAAGTCTAGCAGTTGCTACTAATTGTTTTTGCAGGACAAAGAAGGCAGAGAATGTAGCTCCAAATCTGTGCACCTTATTTCCTTTTACTATTTCAATTTGTTGGACTGATTCTTGTCCAGGTGATATCCTGCAATCAAAATTGCATTTACCATTGACCCGGACAGAAAAATATAAGCTAATCTTGTCTGTTAAAGACCCAGCAATAAAGCTGCTTCTCAGGGCAACATCAGTGCCTAACACAGCTCCCGCTTCCAAGGAATGCTAGGTGTCTGGTGGAGGAGACAGGCACACAAGCACAGTGCTGACATGATGTGCTGGGAGCCAGGACAGATGCATGGTTGAGACCAGCAGAGCCCTGCCTGCATGACAGGCAGGAGAAAGCTCCAGAGAAGGGGAGAAAGGCTGAAGAGGGGCACACGGTTGAGAACTATGAGTTGTCCTGTCAGACCCAGGGGAGGAGTGGGAGGCTGAGACAGAGCAGAGATGCCATGCTTCATGAAGGGAGGCTGCTTCCCCCAAAGTCTCTTGCAGAGGTAGAAAGGGGTTAGATGGGGATCCACTGGACAATTGCACCGTGTGCTTGTGCTCGTCTACGGAAGAAGCAGTCAACAGTTTAATTTTTGTCTCCTTTCGTCAGTTGTTTGTACTTTCCTCTAAATTTTTAATGCATTTCTTTCTTTTTTTCTTTCTTCCAATTTTATATGCATATATCTGGTAATATGTATAACTGGTTGGAAAACAACAGCACTATGTGTTATAACAAGTACTGTGAAATTCATATGACTTTGTGAAGTAAAATTCTGTATTACTTGTAAATTTTTCTGTGCAGGAATCCATGTGGGGCTGTAGTGGCAGTGCAGGTGGCACAGGAAGTAGTGTGACAGAGCCAGAGGCAGCTGGGGTGTTGCCACAGGGAGGTCAGCTTGCCAAGACTGCCAGCAGAAAGAGCCCAGGGGAAAGCAGTTCAGTGCTGAGAAGGCGGGGCTTGCATAGAGATGAAGTCAGTACACGGCAGGCACCGCCGGCACTGAGTACTCTGGACCCCTGTGTGTCCACCACGGGACCCAAGGGTCACAAGTGAGTCTTGATGCATGCTCAGGATAAGTGACACATTTCAGGGTCAGTCGCTCCTTTTGCACCTATAAAACCCCAGGAACAACTTTGTCCGACGTCAGTTACTATTCCAAAGCTGCTGCCAGATTTCCTGGGGAAGACTGATGAGGCTATCACTGTCCCTGACACGCTCATTTCCTTCCCCATTTCCTGAGGAATCAAATCAACCCATGTGCACAGGTGTGAGAAAAAGAACAACCTGAGACCCGGCCTGGTCTCCTTCAGGCTTTTGCATCTTAAAATGCCAGAGGTCTTATGGATGCACTGAAAAGCAAAAGGGCATAAGTGGGCCGCCCTCACCTTGGCCTTGATTTCCATTTTTAATACCGAGCCAACCATGGTCATCAGGTCGCTGACGATCACCAGGACGTACCATCCATTCACAAACTCCCACCGGTCAGCATTGCACGCATGTCTCTGGTACTTCTCCAGGAAGAAATCTAGAAATCGCTACAGCAAACATTGAAAGAAGTATTTCTTACAAACCACTTCTCCTTCTTCTGGAAGAAGACAGGTACAAAATGGTGCTTTTCCCCCAAGGTGACTTTTCCAGCTGTAAGTCTACCTGCAGGGAGACATTAAGGAATACACTTTTCCCTGTCTGTCATCTAGCCCAGCAGAAGGCAGCATCTGAGTACCTGCAAAGTCAACTCAGACACTAAATACACATGACCGAGTCCTCCAGACTCTTGTGAACATAGCTAAACACACTGTGTTCCCACTATCAGGCAAATGACCAGCTCACTCAAGCTGGTGACCACCCATGACCTAGGTACTGTCCACTTCATCTTCGAGCTGAAGGAACCGAGGAACAGAGAGGCTATGCCTGGAAGGACTGGAGCCCCAGCATCTGGGCTGTGGAGTACACACAGCTGATGTTGTCCCCCGGGGCCCTAACCTTGGAGTCAGAGTAGCAAGAGGATTGGAGGGTAAGGAAGAGGTAGGTATATGGAAAGCAGGGTGGCAGGTGTCCAGATCAAAGACAACACAGCATAGCTATTGTGTAGCTCATGAGTGGGGCCACAACGACTTTTTCGCCCCCTTTACCCCAGTAGAAATTTGCACATATGTCACAAATAAGATTGATTGAGCAGCTAGAACATAGATTCAAAAGAGCCCTGAGGGCAAACAGGTAACATGAAACTTAGTGGAGAAAATTTTAACTATTTAGAAAAGTGAAATATGGTCTTGCAGGTTAGCTCAGTTGTTTAAGCACCTGCTTGGGCAAGCCCAGTCAGGTGCAGGGAACTGCAGTTCGATCCTCAGACTCGGCCTTAAGGCAGCTTGACCCAGCCAAAAAAAAATAAAAATAAAAAAGTGAAATAAAGTAGTTCATGCTTCATTATAGCTCATTTACATGTTTCCTTGTCAAAACAAGCTCTGACTGAAGACAAACGATAGAACCCTTACCAGCCATTACTGTACTCTTAAAATCACTCCTGAATTTGATAGTTTCATTTATTCCGGCAACACTCAAAAGTTTGAAAATTCACCACTGTGTAGCCCATGTTCACGAGCACAGTTCAAGCAGGGTTATTATCTTGCTCCACCTGGCTAGCGAGAGCCTGGGAGGGCTGGCGAGATAGCTGAGTGGACTAAGTGCCTGCTTAGACAAGCGCAGGGACTAGGTTTGATCCCAGGCACCACATACTGTGCCGGCCCCGACCCGGGCGCACTGAGCTGGCCACCAAGTTCAGGTATGGTGGCACACACCTGTAATCCCAGCGCTGTGGAGGCTGAAACAGGAGGATCACTATGAGTCTGAGCTATATAGTGAGACCCTGTACCAAACACACATACACAGAAAAAGAGCCTTGAATGGCATTCTACACCTCCTAGGGGACATCACTCAAAGGGACCTAACCGAGTCATGTGGTCAGCGAGGCCAACTCCAGCCATCACTCTGGGTTTTTTTTTTCTTTTTTTTAAATTTATTTTTATTTTTTATTTTATTGAACTACAAATGTCAATCAGACAGTTTCAAGATACCTTAACAAGACAGATTCGATAAATTAATACATTGCAAACTGTTTTCATAATGTTTTGGTATCATACAAGGTGCATACATGATATTATATTTACAGATATTATTTTAGCAGATATCTCTTATCAGTGAATTAAGAGTGTAGCTGCTTACTTATCTTATTTTTTATACCTGAATTATATCAAAAATTCAAAAAGTATTTTCCTAGTGGATGACCGTAGTGCTAGAAGCTGACATAGTATCCTGTCCAACCACCATTAGTGCAGATCTTGCCTCTCATAGGATTATGTAGAAGCACAGCGTTATCTATCCCAACTGTACTGTCTATACACACACATCGTGATTTTTTCTTTCTATACCCCTTCCTTTGTCTACACCTGTCAAAGGTGGGCACTCTACTGTCATTCAACTAACTTAGGTGCTTGAACTCCACACCACAATCCAACACAGTCCAGCATTCTACAACAATAGTGAGTTATTCAAAGAAGTTGTCGACGATAGCCATTTACAGCTCAGCTTAATATTATGGCCCCACGATATATACTTCATTTTTATACTTTTCTGCTGGATGGTTAAGACCTAGATAGATCAAGACTTATATACCAACGCATGATCTTCATATTTCTTATGTGGTCAGTGAAGTCCTCTCAGGGTTTATCTTGTAGTCCTGTACATTATTCTGTAGATCCTTTGTCTGTGTCATCCATGTGGATGAGTCACAGCCAATGCTTGACCAGTTTGCTTTCTGTGAGAGCCTGAGAGGAAGTTTTCTCTCCATATGACTCTCCCCAGGCACACTATAGAACTTCAATCTCTTTCCTCTGTGGCTCCATAATCTCCTTGTTCAGAAAATTTGGAGCTCACCTGAGTTTCATGATGTTGTAGTACAGGTTCTCCTATGTCCTGAGTCTTCGCTGACCTTGAAACCGCCATCACTCTTTGAACAAACTACAGGAACAGGCCCCAGGGGAGGAGAGAACACACACACACACACACACACACACACACACACACACATTTACCTTGCGTAACCTCAGGGCGAGGATAATGGATCTGGTGCACAGGACAAGAGATGCCAAGCAAATCAAAATGACAAATGCGTCGAACACTAGTACGTACTGACTGCTTCTCTGAGCTGAAGAACAAAACAATGAAAATGTGAAGCATGAGGATGATTTCTCCGAGAAATGTTGAGAATAGTTTCCAAGTTAAATTAGCCATCTAAAAAGAAGTTCAAATGAAAGACAAAAAACAAAACTATTTTTGTTCATTGTTGAAATAAAATGGCAAATATTATAAAGGAACCACACTGCATTCATTTAGAAGTCTATAAATAGGGCCAGCGAGATAGCACAGCGGAATAAGCGACTGCTTAGGCAAGAGCAGGGACTGGGGTTCGATCCCGCCACCACAGGCCATGCCAGCCCTGCCCCTGGGGGCACTGAGTTCAGCTACTAGTATTGTAACTCACTGGTAAGCGCCCTGGCTATTTGATTTTCAAGAACTTTATTATAAGCAGCATAATAATTTAGTTCTACCTAAATACAAGAGCCTCTCCACTACTGAGGCCTATGGGATGGAGCAGAGGAAACGGAGGCCATTCTTGGAAAGATGGGCCTGAGAATCCTAGGAACCCCAAGGTCAGCTTCTGATATTTTCCCTTCTGGCCTGTAGAAGAAATCAGTACCTTGTCTTGTGTTGAATACTGTTACAAGGGCTAGAAAATGAACTAGAATCCAGTATTCAGGATTCTTGAATTACTGAAAAGATTAGTTTGACGTCGGGGGCGCAGGGGTAACATGGAAACTGCCTTTTCACTCTGCTGAAGCGATGTGAAGACAGGCTGATAAGGTAAGACGGGGGAAGCCTGGAGCGCAAGGAGGCGCGAGGGAAAACACTGCACAATACGGTGAAAACAGCGCAAGGATCCCAGCAGGTGTCGCCCTGTCCCCGGTTCTCCTCCCTCTGAAACCCAGGGCCATCCCAATTCACCGGTTTTCGGGAACGAGGGGGGAAAATCAGTTTCCTTTCCCAATGTCAGCTTTTTAAGTCTTTCTCATCTCCTCGTTTTATTTTAAATTCGTATCCTCCTGGTGATGGAGTCTTATTTCTTAGACACCGCGCTAGGAAAGGCACACCTGAGTGTTAGCGTTTTAACTGCCTGGTCTGTGAGGTTGTGTTTCTCCTTATTAGCCACTGGAGGGAGCCACAGCGCCCTGGTCCATGAAAGAACAGCCCCAAAGTTCAAAAAGGAACTGCGGCTTGGGCGTGAATTTGACCTAACAGCTCCTTCCGTGGTTCTGTTCTTCATAATGACTATCCCAAATCACATTTCATATAAACAAAGGTTAGTGTATTTTTTAAAATAAAATAGGTGCACCCTGTAGACAGAGTTGGCTATGCTGCTTGCTGGAGAGAAGAACCAAAACTCATTCTGATCAGAGGAAATACTGAAACTGAATTTTAAAAAATTAAAAACCACTTCAAAAACCACCAGGCTGAATTATGCAACTGAAAAGCAGCAGGCCACAAATCAAACATAGATGAAAGCAGAGTAATCTTACATCCTATTTCTTCCTGATAATCTGATCAAAGAAAGTTTCAGGGTTTGCTTTTGTTTGTTGGTTGGTTTGGGTTGGGTTGGGCTGGGTTTTGGTTCTACTAGGGATCGAACCCAGGGCTTTCATACTGAGCTACATCCCCAGCCCTTTTTCAATTCTATATTTTGAGGCAGGCTCCTGCTAAGTCACACAGAATAGGCTTCAAGTTTCCAAGCCCTCACAGGGCACACAGGGCCTGACTCATTTTAAACCTGTGAGTAGAGAGCACTTATACAAAGCAACTGGGACCGGGGAGATGGCTCAGTGGAATAAGCACTTCCCTGGTAAATGCAAGGGCCTGAGTTCAATCCCTGGTTCTGCAACAAAAGAAAAAAGAAAAATACAAAGCAACTGGAAAAATGGCCCAGGGTTATTATAGGCTGAGATCTGGGCTCTGCAGCCTTGATCCTTCTCTGCTGTCCAGGCCTTGAGTCAAAACACACCTTCTAATTTCTAGCTTTTATCCTCCCCCAGCCCACTGACATTTATCCACTGCTTTCTCTCCACTCCCTAGTTCTACCTACAACACGTTTAGAGATTTTATCAACACATCACTCCCACTAGCATTTATTTTTCTTTTCCATTTAGGTCTGGTTTTTTCCTTACTTCTTTTTTGTGTTTTTTGAAACAGGGTCTCACCATGTAGCTCAGGTACTTGGCCTTGAACTCAAGTGATCCTCCTGCCTCAGCTTCCTGCATGCTGGGATTATAGGTATGTGGGCCTCCCCAGCAATTCACGAGCATCAACTCCAGTTTTCAGTACTTTGCTTTATCTACTAACTCACCCAGTACTCAACATTCTGAAGGCAAATGCTAACATTACTCTTACTTTGCAGAGAAAGATACTAAGAGGTTAAGAAATTGTCCAGCAGCACAGACAGGGTAAATAGGACTGGGATCTAAACCCAGGCAGTCTTGCCCCACAGCCTGAGCTCCTACCCACTTCAGGCTAGCTCTTTATGAGAAGCGCTGTCTATCAAACATTTCCTGGAACTAAACAAAAGTGCCAATCTATGGGACATGCTTTACAGAATCTAATGTTCAAAATATGGTTTCCTGGAGCCCTTTTC
Source organism: Ctenomys sociabilis (assembly GCA_004027165.1). Classification (NCBI taxonomy): domain Eukaryota; kingdom Metazoa; phylum Chordata; class Mammalia; order Rodentia; family Ctenomyidae; genus Ctenomys; species Ctenomys sociabilis. The sequence goes on from PVKA01002767.1 coordinate 70,261, forward strand.
TTCAAATCAGCATCCAAACTAGCCATGTAAATGCTCCACACCCCCAAACCAACATGCAGAAGCATCCAGGAATCCACAAGGGCAAGCAGACAGCACACTTACTAGATCCAGATATGTTCAAGGCTTTACATTCTTCAATGTTGGCTTCGCTGTCAAAATAGACTTTGACTTTGCCACTGTGAGCTTTATTGTCAAAGATGATCTGGAGACACAAGTAAAGTGAGAGGTTTTAGCTCAATAGAAAGTAGCATTCATTACATCAACTCTGCTGAAAAGAACAGTGGCATCTGGTCTCCTGGCCCAAAAAAACACCACACTGATGAATATGCCAATTCTTCACCACTTTCCATTGTTAACAAAAAATACAGTGGAAAGGATGAGTACACCAAAGGACGAGTCCTGCTACATCTAAGATTTTATGTCTGTTTCAGAGAAATAACTTCTAAAGAAACACAGCTAACCAGTCTCTGACCTGCCAGGACAATGCAACGATCTGTATTATTATACTGAATGTAATTTAAAAGCATTTGCTTTGATTTAGTCACCTGGCATAAAATTCTAGGCTGTTACCAGTTTGAACATTATTCTCCTGTTGGTTCCAAGAGCCACACCACACACACACACACACACACACACACACACACACATACACACACACACCTACAATGCTGTCAGAAATGACAGGGTGAGGGCCAAAGCTTGCAATGGGCCTTTCCTTTCTTTCTTTCACTTTCTGTCTGTTCCCTCTTCCAGGCTATGAGCTTCTGAGAGTTGCTCGACTCTAAAATATAGCAAATGCCTTGAGCACAAAGGGGCTCATATGTATTTACTATTTGTACTGAATGAAGCACTGTTAAATTGCTAACTGACAGAATATAGAATTCCAATTTGGCTCTCTAACAAACTTGAAAATAGGGAAGAAGAAAAAGAAGGAAGGAGAGAAGGAAGAAAAGAAGGATGAGGGAAAGCAAGAAGACATAAAATCCCATGAGCATCCTCTCTATTGCATGTTGCCATTCCCAGAATAAAAGGAGAAACAACTTCTCCTTCGCAGATGGACGGAGCTTCTTTAGAAATATTTGCTACGAGATTTGCAAAACCAATCTTTCTAAGTTGGGGACGATACTACAGATACTTAAAGTACTTGTCCTGAATATTTCTTATATTATGGTAGGAGAGTAGGAGCTGGAGGCCAATTTTGAAAACCCCTCTTACTGATTCAGAAATCTGATTTTAACAAGTTGAGAGAAGGACTCGCTGCCCATCGGAAGCGATGGTCTCTACACCAGTGACATCATAAACCATTGCTAAAATTCAAGCACAGCTACCTCTAAGATGTCTAGGCTGGTATGACTTACACTCTGCATCTACAGAAGGAGGAGAAAAAGGCATAGAAAGTGGTTAAAGACACTTGCCGTGTTCTGAAAGACGTAACAGTCTGGCAGCTCTCGGGAATGGATCTTCTGAAGGTCAATGCCTTTGAGGTGAAAAGAGATTTCAACTTGCAAGAGTCTAAATAAAACATATTAGAAGGTGTGAACTGTCACTGTCCATCACTGTACCACTCTCCCCACCCCATCCATGTTTCTAAGGAGATGAGACTTGAAAAAGTATTTACCGGTAAAAGTCCAATCTGAAGAAAGCAGACTGCTTCCAGGGCTGCGAGCTGTTGGCGAGTGCTGGGAGGTCTAGGAGAACACAGTCTAGGGCATCAGGAGAACAAGGAAGGGTTGTTTCAGGCAAGAATCAGATGCTAAAAGTGGCAGACAAATGTCATGATAAATAAATAGGCCAGCTTGATAGCTCAGTGGACTAAAGCGCCTGCATGAGTATAGCTCAGTGGCCAGGGTTCAATCCCCAGGGTGCCATGCCAGCCGTGCCCCAGGGCATGCTGAGAGGATGATTGAGACTGGATGTGGTGGCACATGCCTGCAATCCCAGAACTTGGGAGGCTGAAAATAGGAGGATCACTATGAATCTGATCTATGTAGTAACACCATGTAGACCCTGGCCTAAATACAGAAAAAATAAAATAAAATACACAAATATCTTGAGGAGCAGGATTCTTGGAAAGTTTCACAATATCTCCCCAAGAAGTGTTTGCTGAATGCACCTGGAGGAACAGCAGCCTTTCCATGGAGACCCTGGAAGACGCCACACCAACCCACTGACTGTGGAATGAGCAGACGCTGTGCACCTCCACTACAACACACCGAACGTGTAGTGCCCCCTGCCCTTACTGCGTAGCCTCGGTCCCTTTGTGAAAAAACAGGAACCCTTGAAATGGGGGATATTCTCTTCTTCCAAGTGCCAAGGTCAGCCTGGTGTGGTGGCACACACTACGATTCCAGCTACCAGCTGGGGCCGGACAATGGCGAGTCCAAAGCCAACCTGAGGACCTCAGCGAGGCACCTGTCTCAGAATCACAAAATGTTCTGCTTGGTGGCAGAACATTTGCCTAGCAAGCATGAAACTCTGAGTTCAGTCCCCAAGACCTCAGGAATAAAAAGAAAGAGAAGGAGAAAGGATGGGTCAAAATTATCAAAGAACAAAATCCAAGCAACTTTATCTTGCTCTAGATGAAAAGAAACTAAATGACGTGCTCACCCAGTGCAAGCTGTGACCCTGGATAGGATGGGCGGGGATGGGTTTTCTTTGACTACAAAGAAGACAGCTGCTGAGATGTGAGGACTTGGGAATTACAGTGTGGCATGGATGTTCATTTGCACTCTAAACAGTGGACAGTGGTCCCACAGGAGCATGTGTTTGTTTGGGAAAAACACACTCCAAACATTTCAGGGGTAGAGAAACAATATGTCTGCATTTTCAGGAAAAACATATGGAAGAATGACAAGGCAAATGTGATAAAATCTTAGTGTTTGGAAAATCTGGAGGAAGAGTAGCTAGGATATTTTTGGTGATAATTTTTTATCTTCTCTGTTAAGTCTGATACAGTTTCAAAATTAAAAAAGAAGACAGAGAGAGGAAAGAAGCCCAGACAGCGTACAAGTAATAATGTTGAGCCATGAACTCTATGGGAGTCTCTCATCCAAATTGTCTTCTTGCATCTCCCACCACCCTGGCATTAGAGATGATCATCTGTCAGTGCCACAGAGAGTTGGGGACAAGATCCATGTGAATCCAGCCACCGGCTCCCACAGGCTGCCTGTGTTTTCTGTTTTTTGTTTAGGTATTTAGCAGAGGGTACAGGATCTCACTACACAGATCAGACTCGGAGTGCTCCTCCCGTTTTCAGCCTCCCAAGCACTGAGATTATAGGTGCATGTCACCACACCTGGTCTCAGTTGCCATCTCAGTGCACTCCAGGGGGTGGGGCCAGCACAGCATGCCAGGGATCAAACCCCAAATTTCAACTACTTTATGTGTAAAGGTCTTGGAATTTCAGAGCACAACTGCACTGCACCACTATAAACACTCACTGCTAACCAGAGAGCTGACATGCAAGATACATCTCAAACATGCTGGACCAAATAGAGGGACACAAGGCTGAACAGAAAGCTTAACATGACATAACATGCCAGAGGCAAGGCGCTATGCAGGGCTTTACATGTTCTATCTATGCTTTGTTCCATTTAATCCTCAAGTCAACCTCTGTCAAGGGAGACAGGCACTACTGCTGTCCTTCTACATATGAACCAACCAAAGCACAGAAAGGTTGTGAACCTTTCAGGTCATACAAATAGTTGGTACCTATTTAAAATTTAAATACAGCTGTTCTTGATTCCTGAGCTCCACTGAGTGCTGATCTCTAAGCATGGATTTTAGAAGAACTTCAAGGGTTCGGGCTCCCTTTCTCATTCATTCATTCATTTACTCATTCATTCATTCATTCATTCATCCATCCAGCAGTTGCTGAAAATCTGGCACCGTTCTAGACACTAAAAGTAAAGTAATGAACAAGTCAGATACAGTTCCTGACTTCCTAGAACTCACATTCTTGGGAAAGACAAACAATATGGTTTAAAGATAGATAACTCCACAGTGAGAGAAGTACAGAGAGAGTAAAAGGATTGAGATTATTGGGATAGCGATGGTCAAAGAAAGCTGGTCAGGGAATGATTGCCAATATGTAAAGGTTTTGAACTGAAATATTTGTCTGAAGGAAAAAGAACCAACTACATACAGGGCCATATAGGAAAAACTCAAGCCATAAGGATGCCAGGTAAGAAAGAAGCTGGCTTGTTCTGTAAACAGAAAGCATGCTAGAACAGAGGAGCTTGGGAGACAGATAGGTGGCCAGATCCCCTGGGGATTGGTAATTTTTTTTTTTTTTTTTTTTTTTAGTATATACAGAATGGGAAGCCACAAATAAGCATGAAGTCAGGAATGACTTTTTTTTTAAATGCCACTCTGATCCCTGTGGGGCATGACAGGATGTAAGTAAGATCTGAGCAGAAGCAGGGAGACCAGTCTAAGCAACGAGGGGCCTGTGCTAAGGTAGAGATGGGGAAATAGAGCAACCCATACATTCAAGCATGGAGCTTGGGCAACCAGAAACATTAGCGTACAATACAAAACTGTAGCTACCATTTCCCAAGATGGGGAAGACTAAGGAAGACACAGCTCGGGCCCAGGGAAGGAAGGAGATGGGAAAGTTTGAAATGCTCCTTCTGTTTGGGATACAGTAGGTATAAAACTCCTACCAGACTGTCACAGCGGAGTTGTCAAGCAACGAGTGGGACAAATGAAGAGCTGGTGTTCAGGGGATACCCCAGAGGAGAGCGCTGGGTCTAGGAGGCTGAAAGCAGGGGCTTGGCTTCTCAAAGGCCCGGAGGGAACAGATACAGGTGCACAGGCAGCCTTTTGACTGTGGCCTCCTCTCTGTGCTGCCTGTGACATAGGGCATAATGGGTGAGCAGAAGCAATCAAGGAGCTTCAAGGATTTGTTGGCCAGAAGACAAGAGCGTTCTACCCTAGGACGTCTCTCCAGGAAGCCTCTCCAGGGACAAGGACACGGGATGGGGAAGGTTAGGGACAAGTGACAGTGGAGAGGAGCCAGGAGAGAAAGCAGAGGGAAGCCCCTTGATGGCTTTGTGTTACTGGTAGCAAAGACATCTCAGCTATGTACAGAAGGCACCCAGGGCAGGAGGTGTATTTTAGTGCAGGGTCTACAGGGTCTCACTATGTAGATTGGACTCATAGTGATCTAGTTGTGTTCAACCTCCCAAGAGCTGGGATTGCAGGTGTGCACCACCATGCCCCGTCTCAGTCACTGTAGCAGTGCACCCCAGGGGTGGGGCTGGCAGGACATATCAGGGATTGAACCCTGGCCACTGAGTCTGTCTAAACAGGTACTTTAGTCCACTGAGCTGTTTGGCTGGCCTTACAACTCCTTTTTGAAAAAAAGTCTAATCAAATTCTCAAGCAAAAGAAACCCAAATATGCAAAAACACCTGTGAATGTATCCCCAAACCAACATACTTGAGGGGCACCAAAGACGCAGCAGTCCCTGTCACTGTGGCCAGACTCTTGAACCAACGTCCTTTGCAGCAAGTGGGAAGGGGCAGCCTGGAGTAATTCACTCACACAGGCAAGGTTGTTCCATTCGAGTTGCTGGCACACACGGGGCCCTGCTGTCCTTCCCAGAGAAGGGGCTGCAGGCATACAAGGGACTGACAGCTGGGTTACCTATCTCGATGTCTCTGTCAATGTTCAGGGTCTCGTTAGAAGACGGCACGCTCCCTCTCTTGTAATGCTGCTTGCAGACTTTTAAGCCAATCCTGTTGTCTTCGTTTTCTCCATAATCAAGAGTCGCTAGGGAGATGTTCTTCAGTAGATGATACTAAGTTTTAAAATAGTTAAATAAAAGCACAAGCTTTGGAAAATCTAACCAGAAGTCCCAGCACACGACATGCACTTCTAGCTATGCTGCTTTGTTCACCTCATGCTTCTCAGTGGCATTTTCCCATTTAAAGACCAATGCAGTTTTCTTAGGTTGCGCTGGAACATAACACACACACTAAACTAAAGCAAACATGCTGACAAAAAGCTCTCAGAGCTGGAGCTGAGGTGCCACCTTTTCTCTGCTCCATTGCTCCCCAAAGTCCCTTGGCTCCACCCCCAAAGTTACACTGCTCTCCACAAAGTTCCTGGAGCCTGTCAGACAGGTTTGTGCTCCTGGCCTTTTCTGTCCTCTCTGCCTGGAGCTCAGCTATCTACCTGTTCGGGCCACTCCTTCCGGTCCTCATGCAAATCTCACACCTTAACAAGGCGATCCCTTATCAAGCCAATGAAAATTGCAAACCAATATCAAACCTCATATTGCACCCATAAGTACAGTTATATCTGTCAAGAAAAGTAAAAAAAAAAAAAAATCTTTCAGAAAGAAAATTACAAATAATATTCCATGGCCAGACGTGCCCCCATCTCCTTGCCTGCTTTTTTCTCGACAGTCCTCACTTTCAAACATTCCATCTGGGACCCAAGCCATCCACACAGCACCGCTGACACGAACACAACCTCATTGTTTGGCTTTTGCATTAACTGAGCTCCGCTAGTCCCCACCATTATTAATACAACTTCAAAGGAAACCTGTGCTTCAGAATATAGGAGTAGAAAATAACTGTGTTATTTATCTCAGGCATGCTATGCTATAGCTATAGAATATCCCTCCAAAGGCTCATCCCTTCAGAGGTGGGGCTTTTGGAAAATGATCAGATTACAGGGGCACTATGCTCATTGGTGCATTCAGTCACTGAAGAGTTCAGAGCCGAAGATGCTCTTGGGAGATGGGGCCTGGCCGGCAGATGTGGGTCACTGGGGCAGGACCCGGAGGGTACATCTTCCGCTCCCCTCCTCCTTCCCTCTGCCATTCACTGCTGTGTCAGCTGCTCTTCCCCTAGACCCTCCCACCGTACTCTTGCTGGCCAAAGACCAAATCCTCTATAAACTGAACTAAATTTTCTTCCTTTAAGTTGTGGGTGTCAGGTATTTGTCCTAGTGATGAAGAAAGTAACAAAGGCAAGGAACATGAACAACTGGAACAAATAGACGACAACTTGAAGATTCTGTCTGATGATAATTCTCGTTCTCACTTGCTAACAATTCCAATTCTCCTTGAGACTACTCCCCGAGGCCTCTCTCTGCTACCACCACCGGTCCTAAACTATTATATCACGATCCTTATCCAATGCTAAACAAGTTCCCCCGACACTAAAGGGTCCCTGCTGCCCATCGTGGCACCACAGAGAGTGCTCAAGGAAGCATCTTCCCCCCTGCTGGGAGCGGGAGGCCCGGCTTTGTTCCTCGAGATGTGTTCTGGGGGAGCACGGTTTTAGAGACACAGTATTCGATGTTACATGGCACACTCCATGTCCCTTGCCTAGCTCTCCCCTCCACAGTGCAAGGGATTTTGTTTTATTTACTGCAATAGCCCCAATGGCTAGAACTGTACTTGCTACATACTAGGGATGCAAATATTTATTCACTCATTTATTTATTTATTTTCAGTAGTAGGGATCAAACTTCGGACCTTGAGCTTGCCAGGCAGGTGCTTACCAAATATTTATTGAATTAATGAAATAACAAAAACAATTTCTCCTAAATGTGGGCTTTAGGTCTGCCAGTCTGTTTTCTTACACCTATCTAGATACAATTACCTTAGGTTCATAATCTTAAGATTGAGTTAGGATTACCAAGGCTAAGACATGACATCCAAGACAACCATAGACTCTTCGGTTGTGTTTCAAACACTCATCAAAACTTCTGGGCCCATAAATCTCCTGGGAAACTACTAGTTAGGTAGGAAGGAATAATATTTAAACTATAAATTTTAAAGGAAAATTCAAAATAGGCAAATTACTATTTAGTTCCAGAAATAGTAACAAACATTTTTGGTGGGCTATGCCAAGTTTACATTAAAATAGTCTATGTATAACTTTTGTTCCTTTGAAGACAACAAGCTTGCATCAATATTTTCTTGTACAGGTTACTCACAAAACACTTGCCTGATTAATAGCAAAAAAGATGCTCTCATAGGCGTCCTCTTGAGTATAAATACTGCAGCTATAGTCATCTTCATCTGTGCCAGAATAGTTTTTCAAAAACAAGTGCTTGAAAGCAACAGTATTATCTTCTTTGAAAGCAACCACCAACTGGTTACTTAAGCCAAAACGAATGAGCTATAAAAGAAGATCAAATAGGAACATGAACTTCACTGGGGAGGACAAAAATCCTTCTTATTATCACTAACCCTCGTTACTGAGCATCAGAAAACACATCCCTGTGCGTGCAGTTCTCTGCTTTATGCTAATAGCAATAATGTCAAAATATAAGTTCCATCAAAGAGTAATATCAGTGCTGATCTACATCAGCAATTATAAGTAGCACAAAATTGAGTTGGAGCTCCTAAAACAATACCCCAGAGTAAGGCACTTTGATACAGTTTGACCCTGAATTAAAGAAACAGCCAGGGGCTGGCCAGATAGCTCAGGGGACTAAAGCACCTGCCTAGGCAGGTGCAACAACCAGGATTCAATCCACAGAGTGCTGTGCCGGCCACCCCCAAACTGAGACTGGGAATGATGGCACGCGACTGTAATCCCTGTGCTTGGGGGTCTGAAAACAGGAGGATCCCTAGAGTCTGATCTGTGTAGTGAGACCTTGTAGACCTGTACTAAATATACATATTAAAAAAAAAAAACAGCTGGAGAACCAAAGTGTTGCCAGGCCACCACCTCCTCGTGTCTCTTCTAAAGCACAGGGTGTTCCTTAGCTAAGAAAAATTCTTCCAGATGTAACACAGTTATCATGAGCTCTTTCCCTACAGTCTGAGACTTAAACTGAAAAGATTCACTCACAAGGGAAAAGACTTTCAGTCGGAATCCAAAAGCCTGCAAGTTCCTTGGAAAAATGGTTTCAGTTCATGTTCAAAGGTTGGAGAACCTGGCGTCTGCTGTCTCCAGGGGCAGCAGCAGAAAAACCACACCCACTCGGGAAGAGACAGGCAGGGACAGCACAGTTTTCCTTTCCTCCACTTTTCGTTGTACTCAGGCACACAAGTACAAGTGGCTTCCTGAGCCACCCAGTCTGCTTTGGAAACACCGGGCACACCCAGCAGCATGTGTTCTCCTGATTTTCTAGGCCTGCCTCAGTCCAAGCAAGCCCACAACCAAAGCTAACCACTGAGCCTTCTCTTCTTGTAAAACAGCCTCTACTCCACTGTCCTTCCCGTTAGGAAAAAGGGTAGATACGCTCTTAAATGTCATCAGGGTGCAGGGTACTTACTTTTCATTCTTGTGATACTCCATGAACATAAGAAACATACAAGCTTTCTACTAATCTGTCTGTTGCCAGTTTATTTCAGTTGATGCAAATATCACAGGTTCACAGAGCACAAGGAACCGAAAGAAACAGCCACTCTCAATGGCTAACAACTCTACCGGTCCTTAAGAACAAACCCCTATCACTTAAGTCTCAATCTATTTTTCTTATGTTTGGGTTTCAGATGAACTGTTTTCAAAATAGATGACTTAGTAAAGCAACAATTCATGCTTATTGGTTTAATATTTAGAAGCTGCATGCATTTTCATAAGTACACATGTGTTTACCCATGGCCTTTGAAAAGTACCCTTCACAGATATCTAGTCCAGCCAGGATGTAACACCAAAGGAATTCTACTAACCCAGACCTACCAGAACTCTCACATACATTTACACCTAAGCATCTTCCCACTATGATCTACAGGATCAAAGCGGATGAAAAGCTGGGCATTGGGACGTGCACTTGTACCCCTGCCACTCTGGGAGGCTGAGGCCCAGCTTGTACATTTAAGTCAAGCCTGAGCAACTTACTGACTTAAGATACTACCTCAAAATACAACATTTTAGAAAGGACAAGGATGTAGCTCAATACACAGGCCCTGGGTTCAGTCTTTAGTACCAAATACGGACGTATCCACAAGCCTTATGTAACAGTAAACAGTAATAGGACTCTACCTGTATGATATCAAACTCATTCAATGTCTTAAGTACTCACCTGCTTCTAAATAAAACACCTACTTATTTCTCTCACACTGTACCCTGGTATAAAGTTAGGCACCCATGGGCTTTAGAAAGCAAGAGTGAAAGTTTCTTCTTGGGAAAAATGAATGGTGAATATTAGGAACAAAAATCTTAAGTATCCCCTCAAAGCTATATACACAAACACAGATATTTTCTTCCATAGGTGAGATCTCTGTCTGTTTCTGTCTCTGTCTCTCCCCTCACACAGGCAATAGAGGTGATGAAATCAAACCTCCAGAAGCCCCTGGCCCACACCCCTCTGCCCCTATCCATAAGCTGGGCTATAAAACAGTGAGGCCCTAGATATCTTCCCCTAAGTCCATAGCAACAAAGTCACCAAAACATTTTCAAACTATCTCTTCATGTGTGAAGCATCAGGTTTCATTAAATGACAGTTCTGTCATTTGCTGTCATTCTACCCTTTAAAATGATGCACTCGTATGATAATATATAAGATATCATTTATGATATCTTAACACGATAGTTTCAATTCAGATGAAACTAATGTTAATTTATAGATGCAAACAGGCATAAGGGATATCTTATTGTTTTATATTTTTAGCATTTTCATTCTATTTTCAAGACAAAATCATTAAAAGTAATGGCCAACTTTCTGCAATTCTTATACACCAGGCACTGTATGACCTGCTTTACACACATTAACTTGTTTCCTACCACAGCCACTGGATGAAAATGGTATGACTGTTATCCAAAGTTTACATGGTAAAAACTGAGATCTGCCCTCATTAAACTGCCCCAAGCCACACACCATAGTGAAAAGCAGGCCTGACTCCCAAGCGATCTTTCTTATGATGTACAAAGAATCCCCTTCTGTCCAAACAATTCTCTTTGGGACAGTTTTTACTAAAAAAAAAAAAAAAAAAAAAAAAAGATTATTTTGAAAAAAAGGATTAAGTGCTAGTTCTTCAGAATTATGAAAATCAACTACTGCTCACAAATGTACTTAAATGACACTCTCTGGGGTTTTGATATCATCACGTTACATTCCTCAAAAACTCACAGGATTGAGCAACTGCTAAAAACCCAGGTATCTTAAGGAAAACATTAGATAATGCATCCCACTCCACCCAACTGGGCTGAAAAATCAAGAAACTGAAGGTTGAAGTTTTTTAAAGCACGTAAAAATCTGCCACTGGTGGCTATAGGAGGAGATGCCAGCAAAGGCCATGTTGTTTTTGAAAGTTAAAAAGAGTAAGCCAGCGAACCAACACATACAAAGGCTTTGTGTCTTTAAAAGGAGACACAGCATCTTCTGTCTCTGCTTGCCTTACCAGTAGCCCCACTGAATTAAGTTCTTCAGTACAAGGTTGCTGACAGCTTCCCCTCTGGCAAGGATTCCACGGGGGCAAGATTGGCAGGCGCAGTTGTTACTCTTATCATTGAGTGGCAACTCTTATCATCACTGTGCAAAGAAAGCCTTATACTTGTTATATTTCATTTAAGTTCCCATATTTTATGAGGAAGATACACATATGGACCCAAAAGTTTTCCTTCTAATATATGCTGAAGAACTGAAACCCTGCCTATCACAATGTCAGAGTCAAATACTGAATAAATTGGTTAATACAGTTGCATCTTGTACATATGCTGCTGGAAGTTAAGTAACGCATCCAAGCTGGACGCTTAGGAAGTGTCAGAATGAAGACGGGGAGGGGGCATGCTGGACAGTATAGCCTCTTCGTTCTCTTGAGCAACTGGACACCACCTTCTAGACTTAAGTGCTACCAACATCAGGTGCAACATATTAGATTCTCTCTTCCATGCTCATAACAAAGATACAGAAATTAAAAAACAAATCTCATTAAGGAATGAGCTAGAATCAAAAGAGTGCCACACAATTGGCTGATATTTAGAGCCACCACCCAATTTAAACTCTTAAGTACCAGTTTAACCTTGAGAGGATGAAAGTGCCTGCTTAGGCAGAGGCAGGGGCCAGAAGTTCAGTCCCTGGGCCTGCCGTGCTGGCCCCACCCCGGGACATGCTGAGAGGGCTTCTGAGACTCAGTGCGGTGGCACATGTCTCCTGTAATCCCAGAACTTGGGAGGCTGAAAACAGAAAGATCACTACAAGTTCAGTCTATGCAGTGAGACCCTGTAGGCCCTGTAGACCTGTCCTAAATAAAAAAAAAATTGAGAGAAACAGAAACTGGAGTTGTGAGTGCTGCTGGGGATCACCCCTATCTGGGTGGTTTTCCAAATACCTGGCTTTAAGAACAGCACATCTTGAGCCAGGCGTGGTGGTGCAGGCCTGTAATCCCAGCACTCGGGAGGCTGAGGCAGGAGGATTGTTGTGAGTTCGAGACCACCCTGAGCTACAAAGTGAGGGCCAGCCTGAACTGCACAGTGAGACCCTGTCTCAAAAAGACAAAAAAAAAAAACAAAAAAAAAAGAACAGCACATCTCTTCCATCCTGGGGTTCTCAGAGAAAGACAAGATCTTTCTGGATGACCTGGCATCGAGAAGCGTTGGCATCTCCAAACACCTGGGGGGAGGAGGTGTAGAGGTGAGACAGAAACTGTGAAATCTCTTTCTTGCTATGACAGAACCAAAGCCTCCATACAGAACAAGAGGAAGGGACTAAGATGGTAGCCAAATGGCTTTACTTTTAAGAAGCAACAGACAGAAAACATGTGTAGTGTTTTCAAGACAGAAAAATGATGACTAAAGTTAGTCTGGCAAAGAGAGTGAACTGAAAACCTCCTTTTTTAAATTCAACTTCTGAGAAAACATTCTGTACCAGGTAAAAACAAGACACCATCCTAATTTTAGATAAAGAATATGGGAGGGAAAGAATACAGCTCGCAAAGGAATGCCAAAACCTCCCTTGAGATTATAAATCACTGCAGAATTCAGAATAGGAATTTGTTTTCAATTCCCTTTTCACCAGTCCTCATAAAATGCCATTCGTTTCATTAGACTTGAGGATGAAGAGAAAAGAAACAGAAAAAGAAGAGAAAGAAAAGTGGGAGCTGATGAAAGGAAAGGCAGTCAAAAAAAGTCTACTCCAATTAGATAGCATCCATGTAACAGAACTTTGTAGAACAATCTTACAGGGCAACAAAAACTGAATCTTGCCCAATGTTATTAAAGGAGACAGATACATCTGTGCAAATAGTAAATTACATGTCCCCAGGTTCCCAGAACTACTTTATTTTAAAAGTAAAATTCATGATGGAGTAGCAAAGTGCATTATGGAAAACCACAAACAGTGGTCAGGACAGGGTGATGGGGGCACAGGACATCCAACAGCCCCTCCAAAGTCAGAATAACCACACTAGACGTGGGAGAACAAACAAGGTATGGACAAGAATGGCAAGGTTGGTCTGCCTGGCTGCGTTAGGGAAGAAAGTCAATGAAAAGTGTTGGAAAGACACATCAAACAAGATTGTGAAACTTGTGAATTGCAGGCCATAGAGTCAAAGTTCTCTTCTGGGGAAAAGATGGTTCTGCAGCAATTTCTGAGCAGGGGTGAAAGCTAGGCTAAGGAAAACACTAGCTAAGGCCAGGAGGCGGGGGGCAGAGCAGGCCCTTCACTGAGTCAGTGCTCAGCTTTGAGTCCCTTATGTATTTGGGATTCAAAGTCTGTGGTAGAAATAAGACAGAGTAACAAAAAACAAGTAGAGCTGCTGCAGTGATGCACACCTGTAATTCCAGCATTTTGGAAGGCAAAGGCCAGTGAATCACAAGTTCAAGCCCAGTCTGGGCAATTTAGTAACTTAATGAGACCCTATCTCAAAATCTTAAAAATAAAGAAGAGCTAAATATATAGGTCAGTATGAAGGATGTGAGTTCACTCCCTAGTACCAAAAAATAAATAAAGTAATAAACAGGTACACATACATACACGCAGACACACACACACACACACACACAGAGTAAATCCCCGGTTCTACCACAAAAAATAAATAAATAAATAGATGCAATTTTGATTTTTAAAAAGGTAACTTACAGGACTCAGGATAAAGAAAAGTAAGTTCATGATGGCAATAAAGTTTGACACCTGGGTGAGACAGAATTTTGGTAACAGAACTAGATCAAAACATCAAGCTGGAGGCTGGCTTAGCAGGCTAGGAAATTGAAGGCAGTTACAATTAACCAAATGACAGGAGAGGGCATTGTTTCTTCACCTTCAAACGCTAACAACACAACTTCTTAGAGGTTGTCAGGATTAAAACTGCCAGACCAGCAATGAAAAAGCATCACTTCCACAGCATCCCGCAACTCGGTCTTGCTTCTTCTGAGTAGGTGGCCTGCGCTAAAGCTGAACCAGCTGGGTCTGGCACACAAAGAAAAGATCTCCGTATGAACCTAGAAGACAGCTTCATTTACAGCAGGGACCATATAGCCAAACATCTCACATCAAGATTGTTAAAATGTATGTCTTTTGCTCATTTTGTGATTCTAGGGATGAAGCCCAGAACTTCATACATGCCAGGCAAGTGCTCTACCCCTGAGCTACACCCCCAACCCAGGGACTAGCTTTAAAATAGCACAAGTTTCAAATGCAGACATCTACAGAGAGGCTTCCCCCAAAACTGGCTCAGTAGCAGAGTTCAAATGTTAAATGACAACTTTGATGGCTGGAGATAAATTCCTCAACGGTATAAACTTACACTCTTGACAATGTCTCAGGATTAGTGTTTCCATAGAGCTTATGGCAAATGACAAAGTCCGTGAACAGCAGTCCATGAACCAAAAGACAAAATGGGCTCACTGCAAAACCATATTTGAAGAATGTGCATTTGAATAAGGATGAGGGACTTGGTGATTCCATAATCTCTGACTAAAACAAGGTCATCTAATGAACTTCAGCCTCCCAGCTGTCACTGATCAACATAATTTACAGTTTTATGAGTGTGGGTGTGGACTCCTTAGATAAAAAGTACAGAAGATATAAAGACAGTTTCACCTGAGGATAAGGAAAAAAGTACTCCTCTGTGTTACCTGTGTGGTGACCATGAGTATCTTCAAAATCTGCAAACCCAGTTTCCACGGAATCTGGTGTCTGGCCCGGTATTTCTCACAGGGGTTCATGAAGTAAAACTTCAAGTCTTCTCTCAAATGCTCTTCTTTCACCTCAGAATCAAGTTGCGCCATTGTGTCTCTGCCACAGAAGACCAAATGTTAAGTACTCTGAGCCTTCCCTCAGCAAGCTCCCGAAAGACATTCTCTGGCCTCATGCTCGGCTTGTCACACGACTCTCTCAGCCAGTGAGCTCCTACTCTTTTGAAGTCTGAGAAGTAGTTCAGATCTTCTGTCACCTGCCTTTCCACATACCCAACCATCTGGTGCAAGATGGCCATTCTCAGAAATGATAAAAGTGGAACTTTATTTTGTAAATCTTATTAATTCCTACAACTTAACATACAGCATTCTCTTGGCACAAGAGTATCACAAGAAAGTGTGGTTTGGGGAGAGAGAGACAGACTGACTGACTGACTGACTGACTGACTGACTGACTGGAAAGAGAGAGAGAGAGAGAGAGAGAGAGAGAGAGAGAGAGAGAGAGAGAGAGAGAGAGAGAGAGAGAGAGAGAAACAGAGACAGAAAAGAGGGAGAGAAAATATGTGAATGTAAGATTGAATGTGTAACCTGGATATATAACCATGTCTGGGTGTGTTTGTAACTGTGATGTCCCTAAGTGTGCATGGAGAAAAACTAGATGAGTTATTTTCATGATACTTCAGGCATGAAAT
The DNA here is from genome assembly GCA_004027165.1 of Ctenomys sociabilis. Taxonomy (NCBI): domain Eukaryota; kingdom Metazoa; phylum Chordata; class Mammalia; order Rodentia; family Ctenomyidae; genus Ctenomys; species Ctenomys sociabilis. The sequence goes on from PVKA01002767.1 coordinate 86,000, forward strand.
AATAGAGCTTTAATATAGATTAATGTAATTAAAATTACTCTAAAAGCAGAAACTATTTACTATATAACTCAATGCTGAGACAAAGATCATACTCCAACCTACTGTGGATAAAATGTCAATAATTATAAGGTTCTAGAACATAAGTAGCTTCCAAAAATTAAAATACCATTTCTCTAGTCAAATTCCATCACCCTGTATTAGTAAAATTTTGCTTTTCCTGTTTCAGGGACTTGGGTCTCAGGATTCAAAGTGGGCCATGAGAAGTGGTCACAGGACTAGAGCTAAAACAGCTGGGTCATGTCTGGTCTGGCTGCTAAGAGGTCCCCAACCCAGGATGTGCCAGAAATGTACACTGGGAGCCCAGGACACATCAGTACTTGTATTTATTCTCCATTTTTAAAAGACAAAGCCTGAATTCTACCAGTAATTAACGTAACCCAGACTCAGACTACACATATATAACGAATCATGAAACTTACCAATATACATAAAACATAACAGATAGGACACATCACATATAAAATATATATAACAGTGATGCATAATCATTTATAAATAAATGTACACACACTGGGAATATTGTGCCCAATTTTATAGTTTGTTTGGCTTTTTGGTTTGTTTGGGGTTTTTTTTTTGTGTGTGTGTATTTTAGGGAAGGGTCTACAGGGAGTCCAGAATCTCACAATTAGATCAGACTTGTAGTGATCCACCTGTTTACAGCTTCCCAAGAGCTGGGATCACAGGTGTGCGCCACCATGCCCAGTCTCTCAATTTTACTGTTGATTGCATAATCAAAATTTGGAGATGGTAAATGTCAAGCACAGGCTGTGAATCTGGAGTTCCTCGAAGCCATCTCGCTACCACAGCAGAGCTTGTCAGAGACGGAAACTAGCACCAAAAGTCGGGTGGGACATAGCCACCAAGTCTAAAAACTATATTAGTTTCTGGACACAGCTGTGCCTGAAGCTAATCATCCAAGGTTTTCAATTCAAGCCCTTAAATACTTTTTGAGCTTAAACTAATTAGAATTAAATTCTTGTTTCTCACCTCCAGCAGTGTCTTTTTGTTTGTTTTGTTTTGTTTTTGTTTTTGTTTTTGCAGAACCAGGGATGGAACTCAGACCCTTGAGCTTGCCAAGGAAGTGCTTATTCTACTGAGCCATCTCCCCAGCCCCTGCAGCAGTGTCTTGATCTAAGTTTCATGAATAAATTGTAGTAGGTTAGGCCATCATTCAAGTCCCTTATTTCTTGGAGTTTTCCATAACTGGAGGTTATTCTGGGGGAATTTTTTTTACTGGAAATATCTAAGTAACATATTTTCTTACTGATTTATAACCTGTTATTTGTCTTGACTAACAAGCTTAAAAGAAACCCAAGAGGGAATGATTTGTTTAAATGCTTACACCCACTTGATAATAGTTCTCTATTTCTAAGTTGATTTTTTTAGGTCTTTTTGTTTTCCAGAATTAGTGAGTTAGATAAAACAGAGTTATTCTACTAGAAAAGAGAGGAAAGAATATAAGAAAGAGAGGGAGGAAAAAGAAAGAGGGGAAGGAGGAAAAGAGGAAGGAAAAATAAAATAAGATTAAATATAAATTTCCTGGGAGAATCTGGAAGAGCCTTTAAACAACTACAGAGTTAAAGAAAAAAAGAGAACTTCTGGACCAATCTTGGGGACACTGGAGAAGTAAGGGCTGATCGCTACTCACACAGTCTGAGACTTAGGCTCTGTGGTATGGGGAAAGGGAACAGAAAACCAGAACTGTGACTATGATCCACCCCAGAGCTCACAGAACATGCTCCTCGCATTCAGATGGGTGTGCCACGGGGCTGCCCTTTCAGGAAAATGGCCAGCCTGGAAACTGCCTGTCCCAGCCAGCGATGGTGGGCACACCTGTAGTCCCAGCACTTGGGAGGCTGGGGTAGGAGAAGCACTGTGAGTTCAAGGCCAGCCTGGGCTACATAATGAGATCCTGTCTCAAAAGAAAAGAAAAGAAAAGAAAAGAAAAGAGGAGAGGAGAGGAGAGGAGAGGAGAGGAGAGGAGAGGAGAGGAGAGGAGAGGAGAGAAGAGAAGAGAAGAGAAGAGAAGAGAAGAGAAGAGAAGAGAAGAGAAGAGAAGAGAAGAGAAGAGAAGAGAAGAGAAGAGAAGAGAAGAGAAGAGAAGAGAAGAGAAGAGAAGAAAAGAGGGGAAGGGAAGGAGGAAAGGAAAAAACAGAGCAAAGCAACACAATGCAAAGCAAAACTGCCTGGCCTAAAACTTACAGGGCTACTCAGAAGACCAGTGTGGTTCCAAATCATTTTCTAAGGGAAGAGAACCCATTCTGAGAAATGACAGCCCTCAGCCAGCCATTTGAGCCTCACACCTGGGCGAGCCAGACCGCATGCGAAGACCTAATTTCAAATTCTATTACAGCGAGTTCATGCTAAACTTTCATGGGTTCCAAACTGCAACTGTCTTTCATATCTTAGAAAAGCACTCAGAGGCCTCTTCAGTAGTTCGTCTTAAGACCTGAGGTGCTCTAACAAGCAACATGTCAACACTGACCCGCAGAGGAACAAGCACGCCAGGTGACAGCAACAGGAAAGGGTTGCATAGAAGCAGATAGCAGAAACAGGACTAGGTGTGGTGGAATTAGCCACAGTGGGAAAAAATACGCTTACCATTGTGAAGACAAACAACACGGCTAAAAGTCTCTATGAGAAAAACACTGAAAAACCAAAACACTTTTAAAAATGAAAAATTAGGGTTGGAGATGTAGCTCAGCACTATAAGCACCTGCTCGGCAAGCACAAGGTCCTGAGTTCGATTCCCAGTACCCTCTCCCTCAAAAAAGAAATGAAAAATCAATTGAAATGATTCTCACTTCAAAAGAATAAGACTACCAGCGCGCCTGCCCTGAGCCTGCAATAGTCACCTCCCATCTGACTGATGTAGTGAGCTTTATGCTGCAGCGCAAGCCCTATGCTGGGGAGACGCCTGAGGGTCCGGCAGGAGATACTGCTCGGGAAGGCACCACGAGCCAGTAGCTCAGTGGGTGTGGGGTCATCGTGGACACGTTCTGACTCTGGAGGTGGGAACACAGAGATAAGAAGAGACCTGCTGGTGACGTGCAGGAAGAGCAAGGGAGCCCTGGCTTGGGAGCACTGAGTGACCCATTTCCAATAAAAGAGGGCATCTTAGCCATGCCTGACAGCAATAGCTTCAAAGGAGAGCTGCAGGGCCTTCAAGCAGTCCTCTTGGTCATGCTCTGAGTCCTACCAACCACAAAGCCCACCGTCATGCTAGTGAGCCAGGGGTTCACCCTGCTGATCCAAATGTGCTTTTCATTTAATAAACTGCAGAGAACACACAATGGTGTGGGGGAGGGGGGGATTCTCAGAACCCTGACAGAAAAGCCATGGGCTGCCCTGCCTCCCACTACACACAACTGGCCTCTGTCTGAGACACGCTGAACCAAAAAAAGAGGTCACTTTTACCAGAACAGTAGGGAAATTCCCGAACATTCGATCAGATGTTCACCTTGGGAGCCAAGACCTGCTGCCTGCCCTCCAGGAGCCCAGGAAGGCAGAGGTATGAAGAGATAATAGGACAGTAAAGTGTGGTAAGAGCTGTCCTCAAAGCATGTGCTGGGCTTCCAAGAAGCTTCCAAGGAATGCAGCTGGGGGTTTCTCAACTGCTAGAGGTGGTCACTCAGGAAATAGAAACTGACGTTAGCAATGCCTTAAGTGACGTGATAAAGACACTTCAGGCAAATGAAATACAATAAAATAAGGGCAGACAAAGCAGTAAATAGTGAATGTTGAGATCACTCGCTCTATTACATTACTTTTATTACTTTTTATTACTGTCTGCTTCCAGAATTCTTTCACTTATGTAATCTACAAGCACTTGCAACACTTCTGACAATGTGAAGGATTAAAATACTAAAGACCGTTTCCAAATGTAAGTTGTAAAATAGTACAAGTTGCATGTGACCAAGTGATAAAGGTGACAGAAATGGAGAAAACAGTAATTTATAGAAATGTTCTTTTCCTAAACATAGAGTTAAATAGCATCTAAATTTGGAAAGAAAGGCTAATGATATTTTGGTACAAAAATTATTGTACCTCAATGAGAAAGTAAAAGTTTTCTAAATTATGAGGGTCTCTTTTTGCTCCCCTTTCCTGAATTGGTAATTTACCCCAGGTCTCTGGTGGAGGAAAAGCATGAAATAGGCACATACATAGGGGTCTTATTGCTATGACCAAAACATATATACATAAATAAATAAACAGTGCTAAAAGGATCAAGTAAAAAAGACAGAAATACTTTACACAAAGAAAAAAGATAAGAAATTTTTTAAAAAGTAACAGGTAAATATACAATCACATTACACATTTCACACATGCTTTTCTAACACCCTCTGAGGCCAAGCACCAGCTTGGTGTTTAACATAGGAAGCTTAAAAGCTACCATCCCATAACTAAGAATTCAATCAGTAGACAGGAGAAACACTGTAAGTCCATCATAAAGGTGAAAATCACCAAAACATTCAGAAAAAAATTAAAAACCTAGCTTAGGAGAAGTAAAAGTAACAACTAAGCAACATTAATCAAGAAGGGTCTAAATTACAAGAACCTATCAATTTCAGGGCAGCTATGAAGCTAAAGTTGTACAAAACAAATAAAAGGAAGCTTTTTTTTTTAATGTATTTGGTACAGGGTCTCACTACCCAGCTCAGACTCATAGTGATCCTCCTGCTTTCAGCCTCCCCAGAGCTAGGCTACAGGTGTACACCACCACACCCAGTCTTGGTGGCCAGCTCAGTATGCCCAGGGGTGGGGCCGGCATGGTATGTGGGACTAGAGATAGATCTTGGGTCCCTGAGCTTGCCTAAGAAGATGCTTAATCTACTAAGCTATCTCATGAGCCCTAAATAAAAGCAATCTTAAATTTTATGAGAGGGGACCAGGGAAGTAGCTCTGTAGAATAAGCACTTGCCTGGCAAGTGCAAGGTCCTGAGTTCAATCCCCAATATTGGAAAAAAAAAATGAATTATTTACTTCACTAAGCTATAGGAAATCCATTTGGTTTATTAACACCTTAATAAATGGCACTATTGAAGACTAATATATCAAAGAAAACCAGTATTCATAAGCACAGAAACAAGATCTGAAATCAAATGGACACTTTTCCAGGCAGTGAGCTAAATAAAACCTAGAGATGCTGGAATGGAAAACAAAACTGGGTTTAGAAAGAAGCCTAAGGGCTGGGGAGATAGTTCAGCGGCATAAGTGCCTGCCTGGCAAGCACAAGGTCCTGAGTTCAATCTCTGGTACCAAGAAAAAGAAGAAAAAGCCTGAGGTAAGTATTGTGGTGAACAGACAGGAGGAAGTAAACAGCAGCTGCCACCAATATTTAAGAAAACTTGGTCTTTCCCCAGATACTCAGAACCATGTGATTGCAGCTGGGCTTACAGCTATCATATGACCAAGAGCAATGGCAGGTTTATAAAAGCAAGGACACAAACAGTCTAGAGACATCTAAAGTTCTGAAAGAAAGAAGAAAAGTTACCAGTGATGCTCACACTTCCCAGGGCCATACCTGCCTGAGTACACAAAGAACTCGCTTGACCTTTGCCCCTGAGAACTGTGCACGCTATTTTTGGGGATAGCAACTCGTGGGCAAATGAGCAAATGAGCACCAGTACTACTGTTCATGGCTTGCATTTGCCTGAGCCTTACCCCACTTGAGAGTGACAAGAACTCCAGGGTGATTCTATTTTTCTTATTTTGTTTTGTGCAGGAATTGAACTCATGACCTCATGCTTGGCTGGTGGCTGGGCTGCTGAGCTTTCTCTTCCCCCCTGTGGGTGATTCTACTGTGCAACAAACCCTGAAAGCTTCCACTGGAGAGGTGACCTGTTGATGCTTCATCTTGTAAAGGAAGTGACTTCCATACCTTGTGGTTGCAACCTGCCTCCCAAATACAAAACTCCAATTTTACCAGTCCCCTGGCCAGTTTCATGACATTTTAGAAAACAGACATTCTCGCATATGCATTTCTATATGGTTATGTTACCAAATAAGGATTCTTCCCACCCCACCCCCTCCAGCTGCCTTAAGGGCAGGTCTGTGCAGCATGTAGAGCTGGGCATCGAACCATGGTCCCCTGTACCTGAGTGGGTTTGTCCAAGCAGGTGCTTTAAAAAACTGAGCTAACCTACAAGCCTCCCTCTGTAACTAAATAAGAAGGAAAACAAAAATCATAGACATAGTAGCAGGAAGCCTACATTCTTTCCTCCCAGTATCTTTGTGCTTTGGAACCTCTAAACCAAACACCAGTTTTCCATTTCTGTGGGTCCTGAGACTTCTCAGAGTAAACCACTCTTGCTATGGAGTCCAAGGCACTCCACACACAACCAATGAGCTTCCAAAAAACCCATCCTCTAGTTTTCCTTATTCCATGGGCTCCTCTCTGTTCTGGCTCCTCCTCCATCTGCCCTTTAGATGGCAGGGCATGGTCCACAGACCTTCAGGACTCTATCATCTCTCCTAGAAGAGTGTGTCCAGTCTCATGGCTTTCACTTTCCACTTTATGGAGGCAGTGCATTTGCTTTCTTTTTCTTTTCTTTTCTTTTTTTGGCCAGCTCAGCCCACCCTGAGGGTGGGTCTGGCAGGGTATTTGGTACTGGGAATAGAACCTTGGTCCCCTGCACCTGCTTAAGCTTGCCTAACCAGGCATGTTAGACCGCTGAGATATCTCACCAGCCTGGAGTTAGAACATTTGTACCTCTAGCAAATCTCTCTCAAGAACGAACTCCTTCCAGGCATGGTGACGCACGCCTGTAAACCCAGTGCTAGGAAGGCTGAAAACAGGAGAATCACTACTAGTGCGAGCTGCATAGTGAGACCCTGCACCAAACACATGAAGGAGGAGGAGGAGGAAGAGGAGGAGGAAGAGGAAGAGGAGAAGGAAGGGGAGGAGGAGGAGGAAGAAGGAGAAGGAGAAGGAGAAGAAGAAGAAGAAGAAGAAGAAGAAGAAGAAGAAGAAGAAGAAGAAGAAGAAGAAGAAGAAGAAGAAGAAGAAGAAGAAGACTCGGCAAGTGCAAGGTCCGGAGTTTGATCCCTGGTACGCCTCCCCCACAAAAAGAAAGAAAAAAGAACAGAGTCCTCCACCCAACCTGCTTGCAGCGTGGGACTCCACCCGCCCAGCCCTCTGCCTGGCAGCCCGCTTATTCATCCACACACTCCACGTCCATGCAGTGATTCCCCACCCCAGCTGCACAACCTGAAAAGCTCTACAATTTCCCAATGCTTGGCTTCAGCCCCTAGACATTCTCATCTAATCAGTGTGAAGTGTGAACTGGGCATCAAAGTTTTGATAAACTTCTAATGATCCTAAAGCTTCGCAAAGAACGCAAACCAGGGCTCTAAATTCATGTTTTGATTTCTTCTTCTTCTTCTTTTTTTTTTTTTTTTTTTTTTGATTGAACTCAGGCTCTTGCACTTGCCAGGGAAGTGCTTATGCCACTGAGCCATCTCCCGGCCCCTCTGATCCAGTTTCTATCTCACTGTTCCCACTGCAACTTCAACTTCTTGGTCCAAGTGCTTTGGTTTCTCAGTGCTCCACTTTGTCGTAGCGAGAGGGGAAATTTTAAAGCTAATTAACTTTAAAATATCATTTTCCTATGTAAAATACTCTCCTACCACATCCTGTGATTGCCTAGAAGACCTCTGCCCACTCCTTCCCACACCCTCTCTTCTGGTTCCCTCAATGGAAATTCCGGGGGGATGGGGGGGTTGTCCGTTAGTCAGTTGTTCAAGAGCCTGCTTATGCAAATACAGTCAGACACGGGATACAGCAGTTTGATCCCCAGCACCATGTGCCTTACCAGACCACCCTTAAGACAGCCTCAGCCAGCCTCTTGCGGGGGGGGGAAAAAGTCCTCAAATAGCTCAGCGGATTAAAGTGCCTGCAATCAGGGTCTGGGTTCCACCCTGGAGCTTGTCATGCCGGTCCTGCCCCTGGGGTACACTGAGATGGAGATTGAGACTGGGCGTGGTGGCACACACTTGTAATCCCAGCTCTTGGGAGGCTGTAAACAGGTGGATCACTATGAGTCCAATCTAGTAGTGAGACCCTCAATACCTTGTAGACCCTTCCCTAACATACAAAAAAAAAAGAAAGAAAGAAAGAAAGAAAGAAAGAAAGAAAGAAAGAAAGAAAGAAAGAAAGAAAGAAAGAAAGAAAGAAAGAAAGAAAGAAAGAAAGAAAGAAATTCCCGGGATTGGGGGAGCAGATACTTCCGCTTGCTGTTCCAAGTACCCTCCTGTTGTTTCCCTAGCTGCTTGGATTTCTGGTTCCTTGCGCTAATGCAGTTCTTATTAGCTCAAATACCACCTTCTTAGCGTGTACTCCTCCCTGACCACTCACCGCATGCGGTCATCACTGCCTCTCACTTCCCTCGATTGATTTCCTTCACACTCAGAGTCACAATCTACTGATCTTCCGTACTGATGGCTCATGATACCTCAGTCTTGCTTCTCACTACCTACCGCGGGAGACAGCAGGCCTAGCACACAGCAGGTGTTGTATGACTATTTCTTGGAAAAAAAATAAGTCTGTGAATGAGACAAAACAGGGTTTTAACTTTTCCTTGTTTTAATACCAGATAAAAGTAACAGTGATACTATCATTTATTAGTAAATAATAAAATAACAGAAAACCTAAAATATTGATATGAACAACTAAATTTAAAATGCATTAAAGTCTTGCTTAGCCAAGGTGCATTAGAGAGTTCTGGGTAAATAAGCTGCCCAGCTTGCTGACAGGAACCTTATTTTGTTTTACTCACTATTCCTAATGTCTTTCCAAAAAAAAAAAGAATTAGTCAATGAATTTTTTACCACAATAAGTTGCTATGCATTGGAAAGTTAAAACCCTCCCTTAAACTGAATGAAAAAAAATGAAATTTAAACTCACTAAAATAGTATTGAGGAAAGTCTAGGATAGCATTTTAAAAATAATTTAACATGTCTTTCTAAATATGACAACATTCAGAAGCCATGAAAATGAGTGACAGACCTTACTCTAAAATTCGAGACTTCAAAACGTTACAAGACAGACTGAAAAGAAAGCCTCCTGTATATTTCGGCAGCCACAAGTTTACTTCCCCTCTCCCCCTACCAAATTGCTCCAAACCACTAACACAGAAAACACAACCCATACACCAGGCAAAGGATCTCAACAAGTAGTTGGTGACTTACTGACAATAAAAATTTGCTAACCACCAGAGTGATTAAAAAAAAAACTCTTAATTTTTTAATCAACCAACTATGGAAGATAAACTCTGTAGAAGGGAATGTAAATTTTGAAAGGTACTTGGGTGTTATTTTTAAAAGAATCAGTGACCTAGAAATGGAACTTATGGATTTATACTATAAATGCTTAAATATCTGCCCAGAAAGATGGCTACAAAAATATTAATTACAGGGCTATTTGTAACTATGTATTAATTTGAAAATGTCTATAACATATTGTTCAATATTTTTAAATTATGTAATTGACATAAGAGATTATAATTTTCAAAAAAGTCAGCATTTATCTTTATATACCTGAATTTTGAAAAGCCTAAAAGTGGAAAAACCAGCAAACAAAAACAAAGCACACCTTGGTACCTTCTATGAAATATATTATGGTGATCTTAATTTCTTTATCACATTTTCCCTATTTTCTTCACCAATGGTGATTAACATCTGTGAACTAATGAGTTGTCATTAAAATAACTTTTTTTCAGAAAGAGTCTAATATGTTCTAGGCAATGAAGTTTTTCCTTGCCCCTAGTGTGTGTGTGGTAGGTAGCAGTTAGGGTGAACAGTGATAAGTATAGAAACTAAAATTCTCTAATTTTCTACAACAATGGTCATGTTGCCTCCAGGAAGGCTGTAGAGAACAACCCAGCAGGTAGAAGACTTTGGACCAACCCTAACAACTGTCACATGATCTTGTCACTCCAACTCCTACTATGAACAAATCGCCTCATGATTTGCTAGTCTTGTGAGAGAGAAAGAGAAACAACCCACCTTCTGCAGTGGCTCTGAGGTTGGTGGGCCCCAAAGAAAGGAAGTTGGGGGAAACCAAGAAAAAAACTTCAGTTACCTTTTACATAGCCCTCCACATGAATGCCATTGCATTCAAATCCTAAGAAGTACACTAAAGAAAAACCAGAAGGGCTTTACGTTTTCTATTAAAGCCACCTATAAAGGATGAACATGCTAAATTTTTAGGAATTTCCCTAAAAATAATCATGACATCAAGTTCCTCATAAATCATCTCTGATCACCACTTTGCTGCCTCAGACTACCAGAAAGCAGAACTGCAGCTGGGTATTTTAAAAGGTCTCATTCTCAACAAGCCTCAGAAACCATGAGGAATCTGCTCCCAGGGACAAATATAAGAAGTACAAGCCCAAAGTCATCTCTCAAAAGTGCAGGATTGTTGTGAGTTCGAGACCAGCCTGAGCTACAAAGTGAGCTTAAGGCCCGCCTGAACTGCGTAGTGAGACCCTGTCTCAAAAAAAAAAAAAAAAAAAAAAAAAAGTGCAGGACTCCAAATGCAGTTAACTCTAAGGAGGATTGCTGGGATCATGGATTTTCCTAAGATTTTTCTTCCTCTGATATTTCTGGCAAGTATCTGATTTAAAAGATAAATACTTACTACTCTCTAAGTAAAGAAGTGATGCTGTACATACATAAATATCATTTTCCCTTCAAGGCAACGCATTTACCTTAATTTTGAGCATGCTACCTTGTATCATGTTGGTGAGTCCCTACAATCACACCATCTCTAGAAAACCCTTCTAACTGGGAGAGGTGATGTTATTTTTAAGTTCATTATTTACACTGTGTGTCTCCTAGAATTATCGACCCGAGGACAGTGTTCCAGAATCCTCAGCCTCACAAGTTGATGTCTGGTAGATGTTTAGGCTGAAACCACTACAACACAGTCAAGGAGAAAACAACAGAACATGACTGTCAGAAGAAAGGAAGCAGCTCACCCAGCAAAGAGGAAAGGAAGGTGGGCTGCGGGCCTCTGCTGTCGTCACCTCATACCAGGAAGAAGGGGGTTCAGAACCAACCTCAAAATGTTAGACAGCTCACTGGAGGCTCAAAACTAGGAATAAAAAGCCCAGATGGTTGCTAAAGCAAACAAACCAAAAGACATGTCCTGAAACATCTGATATTGAACAGAGTATTGCAGTTTGATTTAAAAAATCATAAAGCCCAGAAACAAAATTACTTCTTTCTATGAGCCTCTAATATGTGAAATGAATACTCTCTCAAAGGTCCTTTAATTCTTCACAACTGGTGCATGGAGCTTAAACTGTAGATCAGAGCTAAAAAGAACAGCCCACAGGGAAGAGTCGGCTTTTTATTTTTTTGTGGCTAACAAGATTTTTGGGGCCACCTTTTTTACTTTGAAAACTGGAACCACAGACGCCATCTGCTTCATGCATCAGCTTTAGAAGGTTAGGGTTTCACTCCACTGACAGAGGAGGAATTAGGTGAGGCCATTAGTCAGTGAATCAACCCTCCCTGACTTACAGTTCTATATTCCCCACCACTCAGTTCAGAATTTGTCCCACACATCTTCTTACTTGCTTCATTATGCTATTTTATATCTGCTAGTTTACTTGTAAAAACAACACTTGAGTTATTTTTCAAGGGAAAAGAACCCAACTACCTTAGGACTGACCATTTTGTTCCTAGGAACGGTTAAATAAAAAGGCACCATTCCGATGCCCTTTGGGGTGCGTGGGTAAAGGTTGGATACAGCTTTGAAAGGGATCTGGCCCCTGTACTTGGTTTACAGAAGATTTGCTTAAGGAGAAAGGCCTTCCTGGGGAATGTTCGCGGCAAATGGTGTTTGACTCCACTAAGGTATAAAGAGGAAGATGAGCTAAAATCTTAACAGACCTCTGTTTCAACAGGAAGAGCTGCCAGATGACTCTAAATGTGTACTGTTTCGTTAGCACACCACAGGCAGGACAACTCTCGAAGGTGTCAAGTCCACATCTCTCTTCTGTATAGTTAGCTCTTCTTCATGAAATGTCATAATTTGCACTCTAGTGTCATTAGCACCAGTAACGCGTCCCACCTCTCGCTTACCCACACTTTACTCAATCTCAATTCACAAGGACTTGCTTCTCTCCAGCGCAGCCCAGACACCAACACACAGTACCTTTGAACCAGAGCGCTGCTTCTGAGGATTTTTTTTTTTTTTTAATTTTAAACTCTGAAGGAAATGTGCCAGGGAAAAGCCAATACTACAATCAAGATACAAATAGAGATTACGCACCACACCCACCGTGAATGCACACAAGCAAGCGGCCTCCATCCAAGCAGAAAGTAAACAAATTCAGAGTCCATTTGCTCCTTGCTTTTAAAGACAGTGCGAGTAGTAGCAAGACAGATGGAAACGGAGTTTCACTGCCACCCACCTGGCCCATTTAAAATAGAAGCCTCCCGGTTAAGAAAGTTTATAAATCTGACGACACAGGCATTCAGGTGTGACAGTCATGACCCTGTTCACCAATTTTGAACTCCCACCAATTCAAAATTGCTCTTTCGAAAGTCTAAAACCTCTACGCCACACTGCCCAAACTTCACGTGGACAGAGAGCATGGCCCTAGCAAATTCTCCCCTGGAATTCTGGCTTTGTTTGCCAGGTTCAAGTCCGGTTACAGCCTCGGGAGGATCCCGCGGCAAGGCAGGAAAGTCTCCCTCCTACTTTAAGAAAGTGGAACAAGCGCCGCTGTGTGTGCCATGGGCAGGGCAGCAGGAAGGAGCCAAGGCCGGCCGCGGCCCCGCGCTCCCGGGGGCGGAGGAGGCCCCTGGGCAGCCCTGGCGGGCCCGACTGCGCGCCTTTTCCCGCCGACCCAGACCTGGGCTGACCCCCTGGAGCCCCCCCACCTGAGCCAGAGCCAGCTCGTGCCCGAGGCCCGGCCCAGCCTTGTCTCAAGAGCTGCCAGCCGTCGGGGTACACGTGCCCGGGCGCAGGAGAGCCCCGATCCCGAGCTCAGAGCCGCGGCCGCTCGCGCCTTGCTCCGGAGCCGTCTGCCTGCAAGCGCTGGGCACTGCTCAGGCGGGGAAACCGCTCCCCGCGCCCCAAGGGTGAGCCCTGCCCCTCGCAGGACGCCTCCTCCTCCCCCATCCCGGCGGATCGCGGGCCCGCGGGCTCGCGCGCTTCTCCGGCTGCTCGTGGGGACCCGGACCCGGAGATCCGGGACGGGCGCGAGCGCGGGCGGACGAGCGGGGCGCGCCGGGTACTGACCCGAGGCGGGGCCCCCGGCCCAGGCCTGAGGCGCGGCTCCGGCCCCTCACCCGCAGATCCAGTGACTCTTCCAGTCCGGGCATGGCACTGCCCCTGCCTCCCTCCTGCAGCCCGGGCTCCGGCGCCCTCGGGGCTCTACCGGCAGTGGCGGGCGCAGAGCTTATAAAGACCGGGGCTGCCCGCGGACAGCCTCTCCCCGCCCCGCCGCCGGCCCTGCCCTGCCTTGCCCTGCCCAGGCGGACGCCGCCGGCCCTGCCCTCTTCACCTCCCCGCGCTCTCCATGGGTCGCGAGCCGGCTACTTCGCTCCTCTCGATGCCGGTGCTCTAGGGAACGCTGAACACCAAGAGGAACGTGGGCACCGTGTCTCGTGGCCTTTCTTTCTAGACATCACTTAAACCACTGATTCAATCACTGAGATGAACCCGGCTCTGCACTTTCTGGGCGAGAGCTTCACCAACGAGCTATAGCAACCACAGTCCCCTGGTGTGACTTCTGCAGTGCAAGACCATGAAACTCCATACCAGGTTCCCTGTTGGGGAGATGTGAGGCCAGTGCCTTTAATCCCTGCACTTAGGAAGCTGAGGCAGGAGGATCATCTGAAGTCTGAGGCCATCCTAAACAACATAGCCAGACCCTGTCTGGAAGAAAAAAAACTAATGCACCAGAAAGAGCAGGAGGAAGCGCCCTGCGCTGGCAAGGCTTCTTGCTCACTGCCTGTGAGAAAGGAATAGGACAATTGTTCACCACTTAGGAATATTAAGTGGAAGGGCACAGTGTGGCATCCCACACCTTTAGGAAACAGCAGCAGCAAAGATCAGGGCGGCCTGGATGAGCAGATGTTCTAAAGGTCTTCAGGTTCGGGTAGGCCAGAGACCAGGTAGAAGTAGTTGGATAGACCGATGTGTACTAAAAAACAAGACAACTGCCTCTTTTTAAAAAATTCATTGTCAATGAACTTTTAGGCAACACCGCCTTATTCCATCAGGAGTGCCCACTATGTACAGACTGGAAGATTCCATGAAGCCAGACCTCAAAATGGGGGAAAAGAGATGCGGTTTGGGTCTGCTAAGAAGAAAAGGAGAGAAATGTCACAGCTCTGTGCTTATGGAGAATGTTGGAGATATACCGTCTGAACTCATACGTATCTGTTAATTTTATGCTCAAGAGTTTTTTACTTATATGAAAACTATAATCCATTGAAAAGAGTCTATTTGTAGGTGCCAAAGTTGAAAGGTATAATATCTAAAATTAAAAAAAAAAAATTATGAGTTGGCAACAATGAAGGAGATGATGTCAGTGACCTGGACTGTAACATTCAGAAAATATGCACAGAAAAACAAAATTATGAAATTTTTAAAAATATATAAGAGAATTATAATATGCTGTAAAATGTGTATACTTATATAACTGGATTTATATACATATGCACATATATATACAAATATATACTTTTGGTAACAAAAAAAGAATTTTTTATAATTTTTTAAATTGTAAATTCAAAGAAAAACTGCCCTAAGGGACAAGTTCACTAGCTGTAAAATGCTAGGACTTCATCAAGGCCAACAACCCCATTTGAAAGGGACTGTAAACCAGACAAAGGTGTTCATTTGTTTGGCTTTGCATCAATAAATTTCTGATTATGTTTTCTGAAACCAGTCCCATTCTACTGAATGGTTTGCAGTAGGTAGTTAAAAAGAAAATTCATAGTTAACACTACATTTAGTAAGAAAATCTACCATAAACAAAATCTCCATGCTTCAAAAAGACCTTAAATACCCAAAATACCCTTACACGCCTACATGCCTTGGTGGATTCACATAGGTTAGCTTTCAGAAAGCTAGTATATTCCATGTAGTATCAGCTCCCTTCTGATAGAAGAAAATGGGTTCAGAGGTGGGCTGCTTTCCTGAAGTCACCCACAGAGTGGCTTAGCAAGTACAAGATTTATGTGCAGGTCTTCGAACTTTCAAACCCTTTATTCTCGCCATATTGCTACACTAATAGAGACATGATTAAAATAGTTGTTGCCTTTCAGTAGCTTTCTTGAACTGTAGGAAATTCTATCATTGCTTTCACATCCATAACAAGTTGAAGACATTTTCACAAAATGAGCAAGAGATACATTTTACAAAAGTAGCTGAAATTCATTCTGTACATAGTATCACTAGGCACAGAAATACAGTGTAAAAATAAATCAACAGACTTTTACAGAAAGCAGTAGAGGCAGAAAAACTTCAAAAGGCAATCCAGAGGTCTCAGAAAGTAATGTGCAGGGTTGGTGAGATAGCTCAGTGGTCTAAAGCAAGCTTAGGCAAGCTTAGGGCGCACAGTCCCATCCTGGCACCACATGCCATGTCAGCCCTGCCCCCACAGCAGGCTGAGCCAGCCACTAAATAAATAGTAAAATCTAATTGGAGGAAAAATATTTTAAAAGGCAAAAGATTTTTATACGATCTGAAGAGAAACCAGAGTATGGAAAATTTTTTTAAAAAAGAAGTTAATGTTCACGTTGACTCACCTGGGAATCTTACCGATGTGCACTGCTTTAGTGGGACCTGGGACTCTGGATACTGCTGCTAGTCCATGCACTAGTACTAAGTAGCAAGGTTCTAGGAAATATTTAAGGGGCCAGGGAGATGGCTCAGTAGAATTAGCACTTCCCTGGCAAGCGCAAGGCCCTGAGTTCAATCCCTGGTTCCGCAAAAAAAAAAAGAGAAAGAAAGAAAGAAAGAAAGAAAGAAAGAAAGAAAGAAAGAAAGAAAGAAAGAAAGAAAGAAAGAAAGAAAGAAAGGAAGGAAATATTTAATCTGAGTGTAGGAGGGATTTGGTGATGGAGGAGAAGAGTGACAATTAAAAAGTAGTTCAATTCAGATGAGTGGTTTTGAATAGCATGCATTCTAGGAGTCAGGACTTCTAGTTTCTATGCAACCAGTATAATCAGTCTGAATTATGTTTTCAGTTTCAAAAACTCACTTGTTTATGGTAAAGGTCTTGCCTCATTTCTCATTGCACTTCATAATAACCAAGTAAAACAAGACTCTTGGACTGAAAAGTGTACTTTAAATAATAAGGCATTTTAAGTTTATAATCCAGAGGTCGTAAGTTTCTCTAGCAAATTGCGTTCATGTTAAAGTTTCTCTGATTCACAGCAGCAAGAGAAAGTGGACCAGTAGTAGAAACGCAACAGAGTTTCTCAGAGAGCCAGACAAAACCAATAGTTACCCTGAAGTTCATCTGGAACAAGGAACACAGTAAAGTGGAGGGTGGCGCCCTTTCACCCCCTGTCCAGTTTGGGTTAGTGTGCAAATGGTCTTCGTAAATCCGAGCTATTAATTCCCTGCCACTTTCAACACCATAAGCACCTCCTTCAGGTCTTCACCTCTCTCTTCATCTTGTTTTCTTTGGATGGCAGTCACTTTGGGGCTTGCAAAATCCAGCAAAGGATAAGAGTCCTTACGATTTGTGCTTTTGCCATCTTCCATGTGATGTAGTTGCTTTTCAATCACAAATTGTCTTCTGTATGTCGTGCAGGAGTTTAGTTTTATCCTTCATCTCAAATCCCATTGCACTTTCTAATTTTATATGTGGTGGGATATAGAAAGCTAGCTCAATTTATCTCCATGAAGTAGGCCAATATTCAGGAAACTGTGTTTGGCAATCTTTCTATACAGAGCAAGCTTAGAATTTGAGGCTTTATAGATTATATTATCTCTGGTGGAAGCACTCAGTACTGTCACTGTAGTGAGTGCAGTTATAGGAAATATGTGAACAAGACAGTATTGTTTCACCTGTCCTGAAATAGGATTCTTATTTTAATTTACAAAAAATAGCTTTTGAGCCAGCAGATTTAAGTTCATAGCAGAACTGAGCAGAACATACAGAGAATTCCTCTCCACCCCCCCCCTGCCTCACTGTCAGCCTCCCACGCATGGCTAATCGTAGTCACTGAACTGCAAACCGTCATCAGACACCAGATCTGTTGGCACCTCAGTGCTAGCGTTCCTAGGCTCTGGAACTGTGCAAAATAAATTTCTGCTGGTTATTTTTTTTGGAGGGGGGGGTTGTTTTTATTTTTTTTATTTTTTTAGGGAAGGGTCCACAGGATGTTCAGGGTCTCACTACTAGATTGGATTCACAGTAATGCTCCTTTTTACAGTCTCCCAAGTGCTGGGATTACAAGCACATACCACCACGTCCAGTCTCAGTTGCTGTCTCAGTGTGCCCCGGGGGTCAGGGCCAGCACTACAGGCCTTGGGATGGAACCCTCAGTCCCTGGGCCTGCTTGCAGGCACTTTAATCCAAATTTCTGCTGCTTATGCTGCCAAATCTACTGTTTTTCTGTTACAGCAGCCAGAGCTGACTAACCAGTTACCTTCTAATTCTTCATTTATCCGTCTCTGCCTAACAGCCCATGGGAATCATGAACTCTTTCACTGTCTCCATGGTTTTTCCTTTTCCATGATGTCATAGGGCTAGAAGCCTACAGCATTCGGACTGGCTTTTTTCACTTCCTGATACATATTTGAGTTTCTTCCATGACTTTTCACTACCTGATGGCTCATTTTTTTTAGCATTGAACAATATTCCACTGAATGGATCTAGCCCAATATAGGTATCCACTCACCCACTGAATGATATCTTAGATGTTTAAAAGTTTTGGTAGTAATATGTTTTCTTGGTCTGTTGGCTAAGATCAAGTGAAGTTCTGGCAGTTAAGCATTGAGCTGCTACAAACAGCTATTTCCAAGTTTTCTATGTGGACACATTTACACTTCTCAGGTAAAATCCACAAAGCTGAATGCTGGATTGCATACCATTAGAATATAGATTTTTGTTTTTATTTGATTTGATGGTGCTGAGATTGAACTTTTTATTTATGTATTTTATTTCAAGACAGGATATCACTGTGTCTCTGAATTGCGGAGCCTGGGCTTGATCGTGAGCCTGGATCATCCTACTTTAGCCTGCTAGACTCCTGGGATTATAAGCACTTATCACAAAACCCAGCTAAGAGTGTAGTTTTGCAGTAAATATCCTGTTTTACAAACTGGCTACATGTATATATCATTTAATATGTTCATCAGGCATGTACCAAGGAGAGTCCCTCTTGCTGTACATTCGTATCCACATTTGGAATTTTTATTGTTTCAGATTTTAACCATTATGATAGGTGAGTAGCATTTTTATTTTGCATTAATTCCCTAATGATATTTGATGATAAGCGCCTTTAATGCTTATTTGCCTTCTGCATGTCTTCTTCAGTGCGGTGTCTGTTCAAATTTTTTGCTCGCTTTTATAATTTGCTTAAGGCTTACAGAAGACAGAGCCCTCACACTGACTATATCCCCAGCACTTTTTATATTTTATTTTCATACAGAATCCCACTAAGTCACTAAGTTTCCCAGGCTAGGCTTGAACTTGATTCTTCCTGCCCCAGTCTCCCAGAGTTGGGGACGGCAAGTGGACACCACCACACCTGGCTTTTTGCCCATTTAGTAATGGCATTGTTTGTTTTACTATTATTTGGTTTTAAGAGTTACTTATATATTTCATGTGATAGTCCTTTATCAGATATATCTTTTACAAATATTTTCTCCCACCATGGAGTTTATTTGCCTTTCTTCTAATGATATCTTGTACAGAGCAGAAGTTTTTGTTTTGTTTTTGTCATGCTACAGATTGAACCCAGGGTCTTACACATGCTAGACAGAGATTTTCATTCTACACTGAGTTCCTTCCATGGTCCAGGTTTTCTGTAATGGAGATCAGTTTATAAATTATTTCTGCCATCGACCATGCCATTGGTGATTTATCTAAAAAAAAAATTATTGCCAAACCCAGATTTTCTTCTTGTTTTTGCAATTATGTCTTTGGCCTATTCTGAGGGTTTTTTTTTTTTCTGTGTGTGTGATGAATTAACAATCTGCTTCTGCATACTTGATTTTGTATATGAATGCCTAGTTGCTTCAACAACATTTATTTCCTCCATTGTATTGTCTTTGATTTTTCTGTCAAAAATTAGTTGATTGTATCTATGTGAGTCTATTTCTATGCTGACCTGTTATACTCATTCGTTCATCTTTTCTTTCACTAGGGTCATGGTCTTTTGATTTCTGTTGCTTTAATGGTAAGCCTTGACATAGTGGGGTATCAATTTTCCAACTTTGTTCTTCTACTTCAATACTGCATTGACTGCTCTGAATCTTTTGCTTCTCCATGGAAACTTTGGAGATACTTTGTAAGTATTTGCAATAATTTATTGGATTTTAATAAGACTGTATTGAATTTGTACATCAAGTTGACAAAAAGTGACATCTTGAAAGTATTGAACTTTCTTATCTATGAATATGGGTTGTCTCTCCACTTCCTCATTTGTTTCATAGAAATTTTTAAAAAAATTTTTCATGAATTCTGTTCAATTATACTTTTGTTTGGAGGGGTATAATATGAATGGCATTTGTTTTCAATTTCAAATTCCAGTAGTCCATTACTGATTTATAGGAAAGTGATTTTTGTACTGTATATTGCCTTTGTATCTTACAACTTTGTTATAATTGCTTAATGGCTCCAAGAGGTTTTAAAATTATTTTAGATTTCCTGATTGCTGATCAGAAAAGCTTCTAAAATTTCTCACCATTAAGTATTGCATTAATTACAAGCTATTTTGTACATATTCTTTATCAAGTTAAGGACAAAAAAGTTGAGGACATTCCCCTGCATTCCTAGTTTGTTAAGAGTTTTTATCATGACTGAATGTTAGGTTTTGTCAAATACTGTCTTTGCATCTATGGGTATGGTCATGTAACTTTTTTCTTTTTCTTATATTATGGATTACATTAACTTATCTTTGAATGTTGAATCACCCTTACATACCTGGAATAAATTTCTCATGAGTACAGTATGTAACTGCTTTTATACACCGTTGGCTTTCATTTACTTATGTTATTGTTAAGGATTTTTCCAATCTATGTACATGAGAGATGTCTGTTGTTTTCTTGTAATACCTTCTCTGATTTTGGAATTAGGGTAATGCTAAGTGCATAAAATAAGAAAACGGGCCTTCTGATTCTATCCTCTAGAAGAAATGATAAAAAATTAGTATAATTTTCCCCTCAATATTTGGTTGACATTATCAGTGAATCCATCTGGGCCTGGTACTTTCTGTTTTGAAAAGTTACAATTCACTCAATTTATCTAATAAAATAAATATATTTTATTTTATTTTATACATTGTCTATTCCTTCTTTTTTGGATTTTGATAATGGTGTCTTAGTTCATCTTCTTTTGCAAAAACAGCAATATCTAGCACTGGCTAATTACCAAATAAAGATGTTCATTAGGTTCATTGTTCTAGAAGAATTCAAGAGCATGAAGGTGGTGTTTGCTTGGCTCCTGGTGAGGACCTTGTGCAGCCTAAGCCCATGGCAGAAAGCAGGAACACATGGAAACTAAAAGGGAACAAACTCCTGTGAGAGCTCTCTCACTTCCATGAGAAAAAAAACATCAACCCATTCATGAAAGCTCCTTCCCCATGAACCAACCACCACCTAGAACCCCCAGCTGCCTAACACATGAACTTTGGAGGAAATACATTCAAACTATATCATTCAGCTCCCTCACCACCCAAACTTGTATCCTTCTCACAGTGAAAAAATGCATTGATTTCTATCACAATAATCCCAGAGTCATAACTAGTTCCAGCATCAATTTTAAAATCCAAAGTCTAATCTGAGATTCGAGGCAAACTCCTTCTAACTGTAAACCTGTAAAACCAACACAAGCTGTCAATTGTCAAAATCTGTTGCCAGGGCAGGAATAAGATAGGCAGTGCCACTCTAAAAGGCTGAAATCAGTCCTGATGAAAAAGTGACAAGCCCCAAACAAGACTAAAAAGTCCAACAGGGTAGATGGTCAATCTTAGTCCTCCAGAATAATCTCTCACTGTGTGCACTACTGTTGAGGACCTCCTGGGCGACTCTTAAAAGAGGAACAATTGTCTCCTTTGAGGTTGAGCCTGACCATGTTTCCATGGATTGCCATGGAGAGAGCTGTCTAGTTTTCCTTATCTCTCAAGTTGGCTTGAAGCAATGTATATCAGCCCAGCCAAGCTGCTGATGTAGTCTTTGAAGATGACAGGCATGTTTCCTTGGAACCCCCCAACCTGCTGCCCCCTACTGTGAGCTGGGTCAAGACAGGATGAAGAGCCAGTGCTCCGCACTCTTAGGTAGAATTGAGCCTTGAGATAGAGGCTGTGACTTCCTGGGGCTTGAAAGATTATGCATCAGAGCCTAAGCCCTGACCCCAAAACGTTAGATACTATCTCAGTTGTGTAATGAAGATTACTCCTCTGCATATCCTTCTCTCTGCCTATCACAGAGGTAAATGCAGGACTCACATCTAGCCCCAGTTCATGGCACTCACCTGCTTCCTGCCATTCTCACAGTCACTCATCTTCAAGCGACTCCTTTTTTCAGGAATGAATGAAATCCGGGTTCACCCTTGGGTCAAGGCCTTTGTTCCGGATAGCCATCATCACACTTGGATTTAGATCCTCTTGGCTCCCCATAACTATGTCTTAGTGTCTTTACTCTTGTAATGGGCTGCACTGGGTGTGGTAGATTGGAATTGACAGGATTACAAATATAAACTTCTTGGACTGAAATGAGGACCAGAAGGGCTCGTTCTGTAGCCTCCTGGACTTGCTGGATTTGAGTTCACCACACATGGTGAAATAGTGAGATTATTTCCACATCAGACTGAAGCACATTTGAAGCCTTCTCCCCACCTTTCAGGTAAATATTATCTGGCTCCCTTCTGTCTATTTTGGTCTCTATAACAAACAGTAACTGGGCCTCACACTTAGCATTCTCCATTGGACATGATTTTTTACTTCTTACATGAGCAGGCTGTTAATATTTTGAATTTTAAAGATGTGCTTCCCTAATAATTAAAAAGTCCACCATTAACCCTACCCTTGCTACTGTATCTCTGTAAGCATTAAAGGTAACCTTGTGGCTTAAGTATTTTACTCGTTAGGTATTGCTTCCACCAGACAAATTAATCATCATTCTCTGCAGTCCATAACCTGGATAACCTGCAGCCACCTTCCTCTCAGCTACGTAACCAGGCCGGCCTTGACTCCAGCTCCCTGTTACACATTCCCCATTTCCATCGAGACCGCCCCAGCAAACTCTTTACTCTCCACATCTCTATCTGCATTGTGCATTCACTTGACAAATAGCTAACTTCCGTGCTTTCCTGATCTTCTTGCCTTTTTCTGAGCGCTCCCCAGCACTGCCCTTAGTGATCTGTTTGGAGAAACACGTGATTGTTTTCATCACTTTCTCCACAACTATGCAGGCTGTACCATCACCCAGATGCAAAGGCACAGCTCCACTTTCAGGTATTGTAGCAATTTTTCATCTTGGTTCATTTTCTCTTGCAATAACAGAATACCCAAGACTCAGGAATTTATGAAGCAAAGAAGGTTTATTTGGGCTGCTGTTCTTAAGACTGGAAAGTTGAACAGCATGGTACTTGTATCTTCTAAGCTTCTGGTGAAGGCTTTGTGCTGCTGCAGCTTATGGTAAAAAAGCAGAAGCAGCCATATACCAAAAGAGAAAAGGGTCCCAAATACTCTGGGACCAGCAATTCATTCCTCTATTGGTGAGGACTCTGACACTACGGCCCCAATGCCTTCCCCTAGACCCTGCTCCCTAATGCTGCTGCAAGGGGGAATTAAGTTTCAATGGGCAAGCCCTGGGGGACACATGTAAACCAGCCTGCTTGAAGGAACCGGTCCATTTCATCAGGTCTTCAAATTGACATGCAAAGAGAGCTGTACCTAATGATTTTGTTGTCCTTTAATGCTCACAGAATCTGACGTGGTGTCCCCTCTTTCATTTCTGAATATTAGTGAATTGTTTCTTCTCTCTTTTCTCTTAGTTTGGCTAGAGGCTGATTTTATTGATCTCTTCAAAGAGCCACCTTTCTGTCAATCTTCTCTATTGATTTCCTGCTTTCAATTTCATTGCTTCTCTGAAGATTTTTTTTTCTTTTTGCTTACTTCAGATTTAATTTGTTCTTGTTTCTCTAATTTTTAAGATGAAAGTTTGAATAATTAGAAGAATTCATTTTATAACTTTACTCTTCTTTGCATCTACACCACAAATTTCCCTCGCTGCTTTTACTGCTCTCACAATTTCTAACAAGCTGTATTTCAATTTTCACCTAGTGACAGATACATTTCAATTTCCCTCGAGGCGTTTCTGGTTTTACCTTAATGGATATCGAAACCAGGCGCACTCTACACTAAACTATATTCTCAACTTTTTTATCTTTGAGACTGAGTCTCAAAGTTTTCCAGCCTTAAGCCTGTGCTCCTCCTGCCTCAGCCTCCCAAGTAGCTGACCTTGCAGACATGAGCCACCGCGCCCTGCTGACATTTCTTTTTGACTTGTGTATTATTTTATTTTTCTTAAGCATTTAAAAATATAAAAAATC
This sequence comes from Ctenomys sociabilis, assembly GCA_004027165.1. Taxonomy (NCBI): domain Eukaryota; kingdom Metazoa; phylum Chordata; class Mammalia; order Rodentia; family Ctenomyidae; genus Ctenomys; species Ctenomys sociabilis. Next base: position 109,819 of record PVKA01002767.1, read on the forward strand.
AGTTTAGCCTAAGAGCCATACAAAAACAAGTGGCAGGCTAGATTTGACCACAATCCACAGTTCACCAGCGCTGAGCTGATAACTCTGAAAGTCTGTTGTTTCCCTTCCTCCACCCCAACTACCTTTTCTGAATGGTGACAGCTTTATTTTGTAACAAAAATAAAGCTCCTAATAAACATGAGTATCTTTCAGAGCTATATTTTCTATTCATTACTCTCTTTGTCTGTTTTATATCACTACCATATTATAACCATATCATTTCCTCTTATATTTATTTGTATTTTGGTACCAGGGATCAAACTCAGGACCTTACACTTGCCAGGCAGTCACTAATGCTGCTGAGCTATCTCTCTGGCTCTCCATTTGGTTTTTGCTATGAACTTGTCACACGGTCTAATATAGAGTAGAATAAGTCTCTTTCTCCTTTTCAAACTTGACTTAGTTATTAATGAACCTTTTATGCATATGAATTTTATTATTTTAGTTTCAAACAATGCAGCATGATGTTTACTGATGACTTAGTTTATGGGCTGCACTGCAGAGAAATGTGCTCTTATTGCATTTCCTTGTCCACAATACATCATCTCTGTAATTATTCAGATCTTCTTTTGTGTCCTGTAATAGAACTTGTGACATTTTCTCTGGCAAGGCTTTGTGTTTCCTACCTTAGGGTAATCACTGGATAATTTCTAACCTTTATTTCTATTGTGAATGTTGTATTTCATTTCTATTGTAATTTCTAGGTGATTATTAATAGTAATGATTATTGCATCCAATGGCCTCACAGAGACCTTTAATAAGTTTTCAGAGTTTGTAGATTCAATTAGCCTTGTTCTGTGGATAGGATATTGGCAGATAATGAGTTTTATCTTTTTCTCATCTAATCCATACACTTGCACATTTCCATTATTAATTTAATTTGAAAATAATGTGCTGAGACAAGAAGATTAAACTTCAAAATGTGTTAGAGATTTTAAAGCTTTATTAAAATAAAAGAACACGGCATTTGAATTGTTTAAAGAAAATATGTCATCCACAACACCCAAACCTATTTTAAAAATGATTATAGCACAAAACACAAATCCTAAAATACCAGAATTGATACCTACAAACCCACTTACCTGAGGTTTCTGTCTTGATATGATGTTTCCCTTCTTGCCAGCCGAAGGCCAACTTGAATCTTGACCCTTATGGGCAGTTCTCCATTTGCAGCCCCCCAAAACAGTGGCCAACTGCTCCTGGTACAGAGGCAGGGACCCCGGGCCCAGGATGGGACATAGTCCTCGAGGTCACGCTCAGGTCCAGGGTCCTTCAGTGATCTCCTAGGTACCTCTCCCATCCCTCAAGATGACAATCAAGAGGAACTGTCAATAGGCACTGTCTTAGTTATCTTCTCACCACTGGGACAAAACACGCAGCACCCACAATTTCAAGGAGAAGGAGCTTGCTTTGACTCAGCTTTAGCCCATGGCTGGCTTTCCCCAAGGCTAACCAGCATGGCAAAGGGGCTGGTTGAGGGCAAGGTGCTTAATCCAATGGAGCCTGGAAGCAGAGAGAGGAAAGAGAAGGAGCTGGGGAGGGAGCCAGAACCTTCTAGGTCAGGAGGCCAGGACCCACTCTCTTTCCACACGTGAGCATTTGGGGGACATTTTTTTTTTGAATGAACAAATTCTTGTATTACAAATATTGTAATCATTTTAGAACTAATAAAGGCATAATTTTTATGCTGGAGTATTTTCTATTCCTAGGTTCTTTACATTTCATTTTTTGAGGGTTCTGTGAAAACTTTATTTTTTTCCATTATTTTATTGAAGAACAAATAGCAATGAGACAGTTTCAAATCAAATTAGTAGAACAAGTTCAATAATAAAACATTGTATATTATTTTCATAGTGGTTATTGTACAAGGTGAAGACATGATATTCCATTTACAAACACTATTAGAGCAGATGCCTCCATTCACTAAATTAAGCAAATGTAGCTGTATACCTATCTTTTTTTAAAGCTGAATGATAGTACAGTTTCAATAATTAATACTTTTTACATGGTGATCTTCCTAGAGATTATCCATAGTACAAGAAGCAGACAGGATATTGTGTCCAAACACTAGTACTGCAAATCTTTCTTCTCACAGAACTACACTAAAGTACTGTATATTTATCCTAACTGTACATACAAACACAGAATGGTCCTTCCTTTGTATCCCCCTTTTTGTTTAGTCCTGTCAGAGATGGGCACTCTATTGTCACTCAGCTATTATAGGCGCTTGAATTCAGCAAAACAATCCAACACAGCTCAGCAGTCCTCAGGAGCTTTGTAGTATAATTTCAAGTCAGGAATTGTGATGCCTCCTGCCTTGTCTTTGTTGGCCAGGATCGCCTTTGCTATTCTAGGTCTTTTCTGGTTCCAAATAAGTTTTAGGAATGATTTCTCTAGATCTGGGAGGTATGTTGGTGACAGTTTGATAAGGATTGCATTAAACCTGTGCAACAACTTTAGGAGTATGGTCATCTTCACAATGTTGGTCCTTCCTATCCAGGTACAGGGAATATCTTTCCATTTTCTGAAATCCTCTACAATCTCTTTTCTTAGGGTACTGTAATTTTTCCATGAAAAGATCTTTGACTTCTTTGGTTAAGTGAATTCCAAGGTATTTCATTTTTCACAGTGCTATTGTAAAAGGTATTGTTTCTATAGTTTCCCTCTCAGTGTGTTTGTTATCTCTGTAGAGGAATGCTATTGACTTTTGAGTATTGACTGTATCCTGCTATGCTACTGAATTTGTGTATCAATTTAGGTAGCTTCTTGGTGGAGTTTTTTGGGTCTTCCAAGTAAAGTATCATGTCATCTACAAATAGTGATAATTTAACTTCTTCTTTACCTATTCTTATTCCTTTTATTTCTCCCTCTTGTCTAAATGCTGTAGCTAAGGATTCCCAAAACTATATTGAATAGGAGGGGTGATAGAGGACATCCTTGTCTTGTACCAGATCTAAGAGTAAAAGATTTCAGTTTTTCCCCATTTAGAATTATATTAGCCATTGGGTTGTCATAGATGGCTTTTATCAAATTGAAGTAGAGGCCTTCTATTCCAATTTTCTATAGGACTTTGAACATGAATGAGTGTTGAACATTGTCAAGAGCTTTTTCTGCATCAGTTGAGATGATTGTGTGGTTTTTAGATTTCAGTCTATTAATATAGTATATTACATTTATAGATTTTTGAATATTGAACCATCCTTGCATCCCTGGGATGAATCCTACCTGGTCATGATGTATGATCTTCTTGATGATTTGCTATATTCTATTTGCTAGGATTTTATTGAGGATTTTTGCATCTATGTTCATGAGTGAGACTGGCCTGTAGTTTTCTTTTTTAGTTGTTTATTTCCCTGGCTTTGGAATCAGTATAACACTTGTCTTCAGAAAAGATTTTGGGAGGACTTTTCAATTTCCTTTTCAATTTCCTTTTCAATTTCATTGAAGATTCTGAGTGTAGGGATTATGTCTTCTATAAATATCTTGTAGAATTCAGCTGTGAATCCATCAGGACCTGAACTTTTCTTTGTTGGCAGGCTTTTTATTACATCTCATACTTCATTGTCTGTTATTGGGCTATTGAGAGTTGTTATATCTTCTTGATTCAGTATTGGTAATTTTTACCTTTTGAGGAATCTGTCCATTTCTTCTGTGTCTTCTATTCTGTGAGTGTAAAGATTCTCTAAGTAACTATTGACAATTTTCTGAATTTCCACTGGATCTGTGGTGATTTCACCCTTTTCATTCTTTATTGCTTATATTTGAAGTTTTTCTTTCCTCTTTTTGATGAGGTTAGCTAGTAAAATTGATGGCCTATCAATTTTACTTAGTCTTTCAAAGAACGAGCTTTTTGATTTATTAATTCTTTGAACTGCTTGCTTCAACTCAATTGAATTAATTTCTGTTCTAATCTTTATGATTTCTGCCTGTCTTTGGGCTCTGGGCTTGGTTTGCTCTTCCTTATCTAGATGGCGGAAGTGTTAGGGTGTTTATTTGTTCCCATTCTGTTTTCCTAATGTGTGAGTTCATAGCTATGAATTTCCCTCTGAGAACTGCTTTCATTGCATCCCATAAACTCCGATAAGTTGTGGTTGAATTTTCATTGAATTGTAGATATTGTTGAATTTTTTGTTTAATTTCATCTGTGACCCATTGATTGCTGAATAGGGTGTTGTTTATTTCCATGTATTTAGGGGGATTTTCTGGTTTCTTTTGTCATTTATTTCCAGTTTCACTGCACTGTAGCTGGATAATGTGCATGGATAATTTCTGTTTTCTTGCATATACTTAAGCATGACCTATAGACTAGTATGTGGTCTATTTTAGAAAATGACCCATGTGCAGCTGAAAAAAATGTGTATTAAGCTGTGATTGGGTGGAACACTGTATATGTCTACTAAGTCAATTTGTTCCAAGCTCTGGTTCAGTTCTACTACTTCTTTGCTAATATTTTGTCTGGTTGGCCTATCTTTTTGAGATAAGGGTATGTTAAAGTCTCCTGTTAAGATTGTGGTCTTGGGTACTAGATTTTTCATGTCTATTAAGATTTGTCTTATATAGTTTGAGTGCTCCTGCGTTTGGTGCATAGATATTTATTTATTTATTTATTTATTTATTTATTGAAGAACAAATAACAATGAGACAGTTTCAAGACAAATTAATAGGACAGATTCAATTATTAATACATTACAAACTGTTTTCATAATGCTTTGGTATCATACAAGGTACATATATGATATTATACTTACAGACACTATTGTAGCAGATGTCTCTAATCAGCGAATTAAGACAGTGTAGCTGTGTACTTATCCTAGTTTTTATAGCTGAATTATATCACAGATTCAATAATTAATCTTTCTACCTTGTTATCTTCCTAGTGGTTGTCCATAGTACTAGAAGCCGACATAATATCTTGTCCAACTACTATTAGTGCAAATTTTGGTTCTCATAGAATTATGCAGAAGCACTGCATATTTATCCTAACTGTACTGTTTATACAAACACATCATGGTTCTTCCTTTGTATTCCCCTTTTTTTGTCTAGACCTGTCAAAGATGGGCACTCCATTGTCATTAAACCATTTTAGGAGCCTGAACTCAGTGACACAATCCAACACAGTCCAGCATTCCCCAATAATAGTGAGTTATCTGAAGAAGTTGTTGACTGTAGCCATTTACAGATCAACTTATTATTATGGCCCCCGCATAGATATTTATGAGTGTTACTTCTTCCTCTTGAATTTTTTCCCTAACCAATATATAGTGGCCTTCTTTGATGGGGGACATTTTGGATGTAAACTATAACCATTACCAAAATCTCAGGACTTTGGATTACATGGACTCCTGCCACACAGACAGCACTTAGAGAATCCAGCAATGCAAAGGCGCCAAGTCATTGGCTTTAATTTTACAGAAGAAACATAGTGAGCCCAATGCAAAGCAAGACTCCAGGCCCAGTGGGGCTCCACAGCTTCCTGTGTACCTACCCTAAAGTACAAGTGTTAATTGGAAAATCTCACAAGGAGTAACCAAAGAAGACTTAGCAGACAATAAGCATGATTTTAAAATTTACATTACACCCTAATTATAAAAATGAAATAAGTTCTAAAGATCTTAAAAGCAGATGCCCCAAAATACTCATCTAGTTTTAATTTTTCAGCTTTCAAAGGCTGCAGGCATTACAAGCCACTTATGTCTCTAATGAAATTCACACCTAGATTTCAACACCTGGAACACCAGTACGGTTATCACTGTGGTTAGAAGGGGTAAGATTTCAGTGTCCCAAGTCACTCCTCATTAAGCTTTTGAGACAAAAATCAGAAATTTAAAAATAAGTTTCCTTGAAAAGAATATGCTTTGAGAAAACTTTTATCAACATCATTAAATTAAGTTCCATTTGAACAAAAAGTAGACGAAACAAATATTTACATTGTGATATGCTGCAGTTTCCAATCAGTGAATTACTAGAGGCACATGTTTCTCACTTATCTTTAATTTTAAACATAATTGTCCAAAACACCTCCTGTGTGAGTATACAACCGTCTCATAAAACCACAGGTCCTGACTACACGTTGCTTTGCTGTGCTCTTATGCTTACAAAAGGCAAAGTCTAACAGACAGTTGCTGACATGCTAATAAAATAATCATTGTCTAATTAGGTATATGTTTGGTATGGACTTTTTCATTCATGTAGAGATAATCTTTCAACGCCATACCTTAACACTGAAGGAGCAGAGGAACTTAGAAAATACTCGATCACCTCCAGAACTAAAAGCAGGACTCAGCAGCAGCTGTTCTCGGGAACCAGATGGCCTCCTGTTGGCCAGAGATGCTTGCTTCTTGCTCCAGCCTGGACGAGAAGACTTTTCACTGCAGCCATGATGGCCATACAGTAGCTGGCTTTCAGGAACACAACCAGATTGTGCAAAGTCACAATCAGACCAGGGACTGTTTACACTGCGGACAAAACCCACCAAGCTGGAGTAAAATGGGGTGTGGAGAACACATTCCAAAAAAAATGACAAATAAACAGTGCCGCTGGTATAGTAGTATCATGCAAGATTCCCAACAAGTGACAGTCATAAAAGGATAATAATCCAGTATCTTCCCTCCACAACATTAGTTAATATTTTAAACCCCGTGTAAAGCAGAGAATACATTATTACTTAAAAATATAAACACAATTCTTGGTGAGTTATAGAAAGCCCTAATTAGATTTTTAAAAAAAGACAGTATTTGAACCTACTATAAAATCTCCTTACTTTCCTCAACTCAGCTCCACATGACTGATCCCCATAGAGGGCAGGCTACCTGATAACTACTTTTTACAACAGCAGAATAAAGATGCTGGAGGGTCATCGTCAAATCTGTATTTTCCAGAATTGGGTAGATCTTTGCACTCTGATATAAATACACGAAGCTCCGTCTCTGGAAAGCCGTTCTGTTGATAGTGCTGCAGAGAACAAAAAAGCAGTCATTAATGAGCCTTTGAAAACAGCTTTGTTCCAAATTCAGAATGGATCATTTGGCAAGGGAGGGGATTTTTTTTCCCCCAGAGCCACAGTTTAGGGTTCCCAAGAACTCTCAGGAGATGCAGCCTCTGGGTTGCTGTTAGTTTTGGCTGAGTTGTGAAGCAGGCCTGGGGTTGTGTGGCTTCCTGCTTCATCTCTTCCCCAGGTCTACTACAGCCATGGCAGGGCTAAGGGAGTCTAGGTCTCTTCGAGGAGAATCAAGCCAGCCATATCCTCTGTCTGCAAGCCTCTGTCACCGCTCTGCCCTCTCACACCATGACTTCCAGACCAATGTAAATCAAGCTCCTTGGATGAAACCAAACTGATTGACATTAATGAGATGTTGTGGGGGAGGTGTTGAGAGCTAACAATCTTAGTTTTCCCTGAATGACCTCAGCACAGCTGTGGCCATTTCTGAGATGGCCCAAGTGTCTAGATAGAGACCTGAATGCCTCAGGCACAGCCCCCATCTGCACAGCCTTTGCAGGTACTCCTCCAGGCAGACAGGTGTGGAGAAGGGACTCATGTGCATAGCAGTTTGGGATCTGAGATCCATAGGACAGTCCCTAACCAGAAAAGATCAGAACTCGCTTAACTTGACCATTTGGCAAGTGTGCTGAACCCAGAGAAAGAGACAAATATTTGTAAGAGAAGGCTCAGTCCTTTGTCATCAAGAGGTACTTTTAGAGATCTTGGAAGTCACCCATGAGTGACACCTGGTTCTCCGCGTGCAGAGGTGAAGATCATGAATGTTGAGAGCACCACGAAGAGGGATAGGACAGTTACATCTACATTCTGTCCCAGTCCCCTTGGGGACCAGTGTAACCATCTGCCAAACAAGTACTGCAGAGAGTGAGGAGGAGGTTCAGTCTCTAAGCCATGGCTCAGTAAGGATGAAGGCGCAGCCTAGGCTTCAGGAGCAAGGTCCACATCCCTATGAAACCCAACCCACAGCCTTCTCATCATGCTCAGGGCCAATCGCATGGCAAAATGTTTCATTATTCGCATTCCCAGAGGGAGAGGTCCCCAAGTGGGACCTACTCCAATAGTACACTTAAGAATATAAAGTTAGTAGAATTTAAATAGAGATGTTTATTCTGCCTTCCCATGTTTTAAGGGGTTCAAACAAACAGGATTTAAAAAGTAGATTTCTTACTACAAAGCAAACATGATTGATACTCAACACACCAACTTTTCTACTATTTTAGAGGCTGGGCCCTAAGGTTAAAGCTCACAGAAATGAATGCATTCAGTTAGGGCACATCCCAAATGAAGGGGACAATTTTTCTTTATAAAAACCATATTCCTAAAGCTCTCAAAGGTTTGGCTTTCCACAGTGGCATCTATTTTATTCACCCCAAACCTATTTACTCTTATACTTTTAATGAACGCTAGAAAGCTTACTTGAAAAAGTACCATTGCTTAGAAGATTCAATATCCCAGAAATTGCACATAAGAATTCTCCTTCACTTCTGTTTCCCAGTCTCTAACGTTGAGGTCCTTCTCTGTCCTGAACACATAGACATTCCGTCCAGTTCCTGACTTTAGTTACTAAATTTCACTGTTAGATCACAACTCCACAAGAATGCTGCTACTTGTGATAAACCTACCTTGATTGTTTCGTATGTGTCAGTGATCAATGCAATGAAAAGGCTTAAAATCATATATATGAAGAGGCTGATGAATGAGTAGAGGTAAATTCTGCTGAACAGCCAGACCAGGTAACTTTTTTGCTGCATTTTTGCAAAGGTGGCAAACATATCATCTCCATTTATCAAAGCAAACAGGCACTCGGAGACTCTGTTCAGAGAGCGGAACTGGAAAAAGAAAACAGAAGTAGTTTTCTTCCACATTCCTTCCCCCTTAGAAACCTTTGTTCGTGACATATTAAAAATTAGACTGCATATCCCAACTTACCCTTCTTAAACAAACAACCTGAAGCAGCACAAGCCACTGCTTTGTGATCTGTGCATCATGCACAAGCCACTCTCTTTTCTCCTGGGACAAGCAGACCTTTCTTGGGCACTGAGGCAGCTAAAGGTAGGTGGAAGGGACAGGGTCCTGGACTCTCAGTGACCTTCCAGTCAATCCCTCCCTCTCCCTCTCCTGTACCTTCACGGACTAGGACCCTCGGAACGCTCATGTGGAAACACCCAGGTCCCAAACCCGCCCACTCAAATGTCTCCTTCTAATATCCATTTCATGTATGCAGATGCATGATATTCAAGATTAGTGCTCTAGTAGCAAAACTTTAAAGAATACAACACATTTCTCTCTCTACTACTTTTTAAAAATAAAGTTACATTTTGAGCGGGCTTATCCGATTGCCCCCATCCTAACATATTATAAAACCAATTCAATTAATTAAACTTGACTTCACCGGTGGTAGAAAGAACTTAACTGTCTGAAATTTTCCAAACAAGATGGGAAGTAACCCTGCACATCAATGATTCTTTTAAATTGATGTCCCTTTACTAGTTTATAAATATGGCAACTGATGCATTTGAGTTTTTTAAGGGTGAGTCATAAAATAAAAGAAGTCCATTTAAAAAAAATAAGCCATCAGCTCTCTGCTAAAGCTTAGTGATCACAAGAAAAAGTAGTTATTCAGTACCTTATCGTGGTAAGGCCCCAACACGATCCAGCCACAGAAGCAATAGCCTAAATAAATCATTGCAGCACAGCAGCAGAACCTGATGACATTGGGCAGTGCGGCCTGAAGCGTCAGAATGAGGAGCTGGAAAGTAAGAGACGTCATTAAATCCCATGGAGCTTCACCTAAGGCAGGACAGTCCCTGAGTACCAACAGCGCAGCAGTCCGGGGAACTCCTTACATTGTACTTCTCAAAGAAACCCAGGTATCGGATGACTCCCAGCCACACAAGCATGGTGGACGTCCCGAGAAGTATACTGCAGACATCGTAGCTTGTGAGACTCTAAAATGGAGTGGAAAAGATACATTGAAGAGCACAAACAGCTGTGAGCCGGGCACTCTTTTAGGCAGTAAGATGACTCCGTGAACAAACATTTCCCTGTCCTCAGGCGGCCTGCCTTGGTACATTAGCTGACAGCAAGTGCTGAGGAGAAAGGAAGGGGATCTGTAATGGGTATGAGTTTATGGGGGGGGGGGGTGTTTT